>CM029018.1:100649669-100776834 GCA_016801055.1 Panax notoginseng
CACAATTGTTTGGCCTCTAGAGGTGATCCACCAAGGAAGAAGAAAGATTCAAGAAGATGGGTATGTGGTAAAATCCTAGTTTTTCTATCTCTCATAGAAAAGGGTGTACTCTCCCAACTATTGGAATTACGTATTCACGTGTTTTGTGAAAGTGTCAACCACCCTCACCCATAATAAGACTCCTCTTATTTATAGTTGTGGGTAACCTTCCTTAACAATTAAGGAATTGACAAATCTAACTTTAGAGTTCTGAAACAAAATGCTTTCACTTAATATATGAAACGGTTTAATCATACAAAGTGTTAGCATGACATGACAAAAACAACTGCTAATACTATGCAAAAAAAGTAAGCAATAATTGCTATCTACAAGGTAGAGGGATTTTCTGCCCTTTTTACCCTTTTCAATAAATACAAGGAGTGCTGCTCCAATTGCTGAGGGTCAAGTCCTATTGGTTAGCTGTGATGAAGGGGCAGTTATTGTCCTCCTCCTCTTGAATGATGACCATGACATCTAAGTAGTCATCATCTGAGATATCCTTGTTCATACCCTTAGAATGTTCCATGAAGTACATCTTCGATAATCGTCTTTTAATGTCTTATTTGAGCCTTTGTTTCCTTTCCTCCATGTCTGAGTTTGGAATCAGGACTTCTTTCCCATTCACCAGTATCGGCTTAGGAAACAACATACCCGCCATAAAGACAAGAATTATCCTTAGAGGCCGTACAGAATATGCATCTGTAGGTTTAGGCAACAACCTTATAGATGAAGGAACCGGTGTATACTTGTGCGGATTCTTGTGACTGAACCCAGGGGAGTAGCCTAATTCGGCCTTCCTTGTCTGGCTGGGAACTTGAATTGGGCATTTGATTCCTTGATGATTCTTTCCTAACCCTTGTCCTGGTTCGAAACCTAAGGATATCATTTCTTGACTGGCTGACATTACCTCAGTGAAAACTCTGGGTTTCAGAGTTGGAGTCCCGATAGGTTGATAGTGAGTGTTGCTCACCTCAAGGGCTTGAAAGATGATGGATTTAACTTGTTCATTGAAACCGATGAGAGGTATATCACTTTGGACAGAATACTCTGGTTCAGCATTAAAAGTGGCCAGATTACTGTTGATGATATATACTTTAGTTGTTGATGAAGAGTGGATGGGACGGTTCCTGCCATGTGGATCCAAGGTCTTCCCAATAGTAAATTATATCCCATAGTGATTTTAAGCACTTGAAAGGATATGGAGAATGTATGTGGACCGATTTCCACGGGTAATTCAATCTCTCCGACAACATTTCACCGAGATCCATCAAAGGCTTTGATGACTATGTGGCTGCTTTGAATTTAGTTGAGATTTATATTCATCCTCTCTAATGTGGCATAGAGTCAGATGTTTAGGGATGATCCTCCATCTATTAGCACCCCTCTGACCACATATCCAGAAGACATCACCTCTATGTACAGCGGTTTGCAATTACCTGTCCCTTCGGGAGGTATGTCATCATCGGTGAAAGATATCATATTGCTGTTGAAGATGTGATCTACCAGATGATGAAACTTTTCTACATCCATTGTCTTTGGCAAATGGGCTTCTACCAATATCTTCAGTAAGACCTTTCGGTGATCTTCTGAAGAGAAAACCAAGTCCAAAATAGAGATCTGTTGCGGTGTTTCTTTCAACCTTTGCACCACCTTAACTTCATTATGTCCCATCTTGCAGAGGAATTCTTTGATTTTCTCCTTGGGCACTTTCCCTTTAGATCTGATGTTTGGCTTCATCACTCATTGAGGGAGATAATGTAATGCCCCCATATCTATACTCCCACGGTATTCGATATGGTGCTTACTACTAGTCAATGCATATAACGTATTCAAATCTATACGCCCATGGTATCCGATTCTATGCTTATATCTAATTAAGTGACTATATAATTATAAAAAGATGCAATTCCCAGAGATCCAAGATTCACAGTATCCCATAACAAATAACAATTCTCAGGAAAACTATTGTTGTGATTGGATACCCTCACTTGAATATATGAATTGTATATGAGAATAGTATCTATCTATCTGAAATTCAGAGTACCAGTAATAACATGAACATTCCATATTACCAATACCCTCACTCAGATGTATAGTCTATATCATGCGAATTACACTATCGCATCGATAATACCTATCTATCTGGAATCCAGAGTATCAACAACAACATGAACAGTCCATGTTGTCAATACCCTCACTCAGATAAATAGTTCCCAAGGATCTCAAACTAGATTAAAAATTCTAATTATATCTATATATGTAAAGAAAACACGGTTGCAGAAATAAAAGATGTTATATATATATATATATATATATATATATATATATATATATATATTAAGGTTTGATTACATGATTCTTCATAAAGAATTTCTTATTACAAAGTATTACATTCAGCTACACAGTAATATAAACTAATCTAAGCAGGGACGTTTCCCTTTATTTACTTCAGATGTGCTAGGGTTACCATCTAATACTATAAAAGGGAATAATTTGCAAGGGTGAGCTATGACATGCTCAGTAAGTTTTATATTTATAATAATATATGATTTGAAGAAGTATAACAGTTCAAAACTCAACTGATTGTTGTTACCATTTCTGGAATTTCTATTTCAACCATTTCTAGACTTTTTATTTCTTTCAGTCACAAAGACTTATAAATTTTGTTTAGATGTAAGATTGGGGATCAATCTATTCAACATCCTAGGAGTATACATCTCATCGTAATCATTCCCAACATACACCAAGTGTCAAAATTTAATTGACCTAACATCTATCCCTTTTTGGGACACAGAACTCAGTATAGGATGTCTTACCAAAGCAATTTGGTTTGACAAAACAGTTTATGTTCAATAAACAATATCATATGAATAAATAATTCATTTATTAGTTATGCTGAAGCTATAGCAATAACTTTGCAACAATTGGCAATTCAAGTTTAGGTTTGGTATAACATATCAAAAACAATTTAAGATAGGAATCTTATTTAACGAATAAGTAGGGTTTAGTAACTTGTAAAAGTAATTATGGTTAGGGAACTTGCCAGAGAAAAGATCAATTACGCAATGCTATTCGATTTGTTAATAAACACCTAAGATGTTTATTCATGTAAATCTAACACATTAGTATTGATAACAATACTCAAATACATAAACTATTTATGTTCGAGTTACGTTTGATATGGTTTCGGTGTCCAAAGACTTTACCAGGTAATTAATAAGTTAATAACTTGGCTAAAATTTATATATAAGCTTTATTATATTTTTAGATAATTTATATATCTTTTATAATAATTTCTGGAAGCTTATAACAATTTTTAAGTATTTATAATTTTTAAAACTATTTTTATAATTATTTATTAATTATTTCTAATTTTAATTAATTTATTTATTAGAAAACATTTTATGTCTTTCGCTAATGCCCTATAGTGATAGAAAGTGTAGCTATAGGTGTTCTTGAGTTTTTGGGAATCAGTTGGTCATGGCCTAGAGACCACATTGACCTTAATCTAATTCTCAATTGTTAATGATTATGGGTTTAGAAGTATATGTGTGTTATAGTACTCATGCAATAGTACAATATCATACCAATTTCATGCTTTAACCTACATATAACAAGAAGTTATAGAGGATCAAAGTCACTGTTAGAGCTGTTCTTGAGTTTCTGGGTAACCCAGAACAGTGGTCATAGTCGGTCAACGGTTTTGTAGATTCTAGATCTTTCAATCTGTGTGATAGATTTGTGTTTTGTTTGATGTAATATGTAGTCTATAAATCAAGGTACATATATGTAACACTGATTTGGACAGAGTATGAATCTAAGGTCTTGATCTATGTTGGTCAAAGTACAGCCAAAGGATGTTCTTCATGTTCATCAGTTTTCTGGGTAACCTAGAAAACTTAGTCATGCTCGGTCAACGACTTTTTACCATTAATTCTGGTAATCCTATGAATTGTTTAAACGATTGAGTGTCATAGATATGTAGTATGTATGTCAAGGTATTAATTCATTACAATTAGTCATTATAACATTAAACAGAAAGCGATTAAACGGTTGGTCAAAGTAGCCGGTTCAACTTGTTCTTGAGTTTTCTAGGTAACCCAGAAAACATAACTTCGTAATCGGTCAACCACTTATATCTTGCAATATATGGTTCCAATGAACCTGTTTTCTTTTCCAGATTAAAGACCTCATGTCATACTACAACTAACATACAATTAACAAACATAACTATTAACATACACGGATCTATAGGCTCTGACATTCGCTGTCAGACCTGTTTTTCTAAAATTTCTAGTTTGCTTAAAACACTATTTTGATGCATCTAGATGTTATGAAAATATGTTCTATCAACTTAGCATACTTTCTAACATGTTATTACATATATCTAAACATCTAAACAACAAATTAAACATAGCATCAAAGATCTAGCTTAAAATTAGGGTTTACACCTTTTCTTGCTTGATTTTGGTTTCTGGCTACTGAATCTATTGTTGCTGTAAGACCCCAATTTTTTTTTTATAAAATGAAATTTCCTTTATTTATTATTTTGAAATAGTAAGGATTTATTTGATTAATATGGTTAGTTATGGGTAAAATGCGCAAATATTTTTAAATAAGCAAGTGGTTATAAAATATTCATTGTTGTCGGGGAATATTTGTTTGGTCGTGAAATATTATTGCTGTCGGGGAATATTCGTACGACGGCGCAGCCTTTTGTGGGCCCCATAACGAAAAGCGATTAGATGAAGAAAACGACAAGTATAAGTTGTTTATAAATAACGGCGTAGTTGTTACCGTTAATACTGTTGGAATACCCGGTGGTTAAAATACAGTAATACGCGTTGTTGCACAGTAGCACACGGTATTGCACCAATTATTGATTCTTACGTAAGAAGGCACTACTCAATAATTGTTACAGTAATTACTGTTCAATATTTTATTTTATTGATTCAACAATTGTTGCATTGATATCTTATATTACTGTTATTCAATAATTGTCACTACACAATATTTTTTATTATCGGAGCAATAATTCATATTATCTGAATAATATTATTAGATAACATTATTGGCAATGTCCATAAAGTTCTGTCTAAGGAGAGGTTTGGTCACATAATTACGCGCCAATAAGGAGAAATCCTTATTGGAAAGCCCTCTCTTTCCTAAGAATAGCCTGGTTGTCAGTATTGTGATTCTGTAATATTATTTGTGAATAATTAATTATTGATTTATATGATAACGAAAATATTCATTTTATGTGAATATAGATGGAGAAAATTTTTCATGTGACAATTGTTGAAAATTGATATTTTATATTTTCTGATAAAATTGATATTTTTCATTTTGGTGGGCCCCACTTGCATGTGTAAGATGCTGAATTTAGATGTCTAAGGTGTGCGTAGGAAAATTTTAATAAATAATAATATTTTATTAATTTTTCTACTTTTGTGTTCTAAGCATTTTTCTATAAATAGGGTGCTTAGGTTAGAATTAAAAACCACACCAGAAACTGAAATCTTCTTTCTCTATATTATCGAGCGTATTCTTGTGAGTATTTTGATATCTTGAGTGTTGCTATACGGTGCAAGTTTCTTTCAGTATTATATTTGATATTCCAGCTAGAAGTATTATTCTTTTGAGGTAAGGGATGCTATTTTTTTTATAAATGATATTATTTCTTACAATATCATTATACCGGAATATTGGTAAGATTTTTCTTGTGAAATTCTTATCTTTTCATGTCGGGATTACTATTCATGAGTTACTATTCACGAGTTACTATTCATGAGTTACTATTCACGAGTTACTATTCATGAATTACTATTCACGAGTACTATTCACAAAGCATGATAATTTTTCTTGTAAAATTTCTACCTTTTGGTGTCGGATTAGTGTTCACGTATACGACATTATTCCGGTATTCGGCACTATTTATGAATACGACACTATTCACATAAAAAATTAATTTTTCTTTTCTATGTCCAAGATTGTCTGTTATGGTTCCTATCTTTGATTGGATCTATGTTTTGATCTTCATTTTTGAATTTTACTCCACAATAGTTATTATGGAGTATTTTTAAACATGGATAAACCGAAGTACGAATCCTTACTATTTGTTCTTTTGTCTCACTGGATTCGTTTTCTTTAAAATATATTTTCCATCATCCTCAGTCCTAAATGATGATATTACTGAATATCTTTGGCCTGTAGTGCAAAGATGAATGATTTCTTGATAAATATCTTTTGCCCGTAGTGCAAAGATGAACAGGTGTTGAGATGAACATGACCGACTGATTAATATCTTTGGTCTGTAGTGCAAAGATGACTATTTGATTCAAGATGTATATTGATTGATGTTACAGGGATAAAATATTGATGATGGACTTTTAAATTCATAGATGATAGTAGATTTCATTCTCTACTTAACTCTTCTAATGAATTGTTATTTCCGCTGCAGTTGTTGATCTAAAACTTGTTGTCTATTGAATTATATCAGATTTTTCCCCGTTGAGGACTAACGATAATTTGTTCTATATTGTCTTAGTCATAATATTCTTTACTGGGCTAGTTGAGCTCACCCTTTCCTTTTTTTTTATTTTTCTTCTCAGGAGGCGAGAATGTAGCGGGTACTAGTCGGGGTATGGAATGATGGTTCAAGATAGTTGTTTTAGTAGTCCTCACTATTTTGGAAAATAGTGTATCAATAATTGTAACGAGGTCTCCATTTAAGTTTGAATACTGTCTAGATGACAATATTTGTATTTAAACTCACAGTATATGTGTTGTCGTATTTTGCACGACAATTGTAATAATAAAGTTGTAGTTATTTTCTGTACCATGTATTTGGCGACTCAGAATGGGTTGGGTGGAATGAACCTATTTTGGGGGCGTCACAGTTGGTACCAGAGCTTAGGGATACGGTCTCTGGCGGAGATCGGGGAATAGAACTAGGAGGAAAAAGACGAGTAAATTCATCGCTAGTATGTCTTACCTAAGCTTATTTGTTGGTTGGTCAGAATATAGGGTTATTATGTGATATGTTAATTTCTTTAATTAACCCTAGTTTTATGGCAGTAATTGAGAATGACAACTGAGAATGTTAACAGTGGAGTAAATGAGACCGTGGAGACACCTTTGCTCACCAATGAGGAGAACGTGCAACATGCCAATAATGTTCCACTTGTGAACAACACCACTGATCAGACGATGAACGATGGGATATTTAGAATCTTTTTACAGTTCATGCAAAATCAGACGAGGGAGACTCGTGTACAAAATACCAGTGGAAATGATAGCAACGCATGGTTTATCACAGCCAAACAGTTCAAAGAGTTGGGGACCACCAGAATTCTGGGGAAAGCCGGATCCGATTAAGGCGGAGACGTGGGTCAAGCAAATTACCAAGATATTCGATGTCTTGGGATGCACGGAGGAATAGAAGGTTCCATTCGCCACTTTTATGTTTCGTAACGAGGCATATTACTGGTGGGAATCTGTGAAGCGTACCCAGCCAACCGCACTCAGCATGTCTTGGAAAACATTTCAAAAACTTTGCAATGACAAGTACTTTCCTGAAAGTATTCGTCATATGAAGGAGGTAGAGTTTATTAGACTAGAACAGAACAACATGATGGTGTCCCAATACGAGGTGAAGTTCGCGGAGTTATACAGGTGTCGACGTCGGGATTTTTAATTGTCCCTTTCCATTACTTGTTCTTTGGTGTTCCATTTTAGGTGAGATTTATTTGAAAAAACAAGTGAAAAAGGTCCGACATGTATAATATCGACGATTGGACTATAAGAGTCGCCAGTTGGTTTTTTAAATGGTTGTACCAACACAACCGAGAAAAGGTTTGTACATTGACCCAGTGATGTGAGACTGCTAAACGGGTCGGTGAAACCGAGATTCATTAGGGTCCAGGGACTTGGTTATGCGGAGGGAAGGTGTTAGGCACCCCCCGACATCCGTGTTACCATGGTGACTGCCTCTTTTCAAGAAACTGTTATCTAAATGTATGTGTGGGTCAATGTGTTGTTATTTGGAAGTAGTACGAGGCCTCGTTCGCACCTATATACACAGGGTTTGAATTTTACGTAAAAATTCAATTTTAAGCAAGATATGGCAGTGATGTTTTATAAAAGAGGTTTTTCAAACCCTGATGCTCAATAGTAATTGAGACCTTTTACACTCCCATTTTATTCCGTATTCGGCTGGATTGATTTTATTTGACAGATGCGAAGCATCCGTATGAAAATACTTTACAAAAAGGTGCTGAATTCCTCGTGGGTATGAAAACCATCTGAGAAAATCCAAACATCACATATATATTTACAAGCGGCTTACAGCTGAAAAGGTCCATCACGGGAATCGAATCTAGATTCAGGGGACTGAATCTGTGAGCACATGATTCCTAGGCTCACATGATGTCGCAATTGATATAAACGCAGTAAGCAGGTATATATATAAAAGCTATAAATATATATATACATACATGATCACCAACTACGAAGCACCTCCATGGGGGATCAGAAATATAAATAAAGCTATAAAAGCTATCAACCGCCACGGAGGAAACTTCAGGCGGGACAAAACGTAAAGAAAGCTGTACAAAGCAATCAACTGCCACGAAGTGAACTCCAGGCAGGACGAAATGTAAATATATATATTTATATAAAAGCGAATAAACGCATTGGATGTAAAATCTAGGCTCATCGAACAGAGTTCGACCACAGTTAATATATATAAATATATATATTAAAGCATGTAAACACTCCGGATGTAAAATTCAGGCTCATCGAACATAGTTCGACCACAGATAATACAGATAATATATATATATATATATATATATATATATATATATATATATATATATATTAAATCAAATAAATGCTCCAGACCGAAGTCTAGGCTTAATCGAGGTATAACTCGATAATGTTAGTCAATATATATGTAAATATATATATATATATATATATATATATATATATATATATATATAGACTGAAATGAAACCACTGACCGAAGTCCGGGCAAAAGTAAGCAACACGACTCTCAACGTGTAGCAGGGTGTGTGCAAAGATGAAGAGAAGGACTCTAAAGTGTGTAAGAAGGCTTATAGTGGGCTGCCAAAGAAGACCTCTATATCTTTAGAGTGAGTAAACACAGACTTTTGTAGGTACAAAAGGGCTATATATGAGCTCACAGGTGTTTAAAAGGGGAAAGTACACTGCCTGGGATGAGTGCAGAGCAAATTGGGCAGGGCTTCCTCGACATTTTCTCTTACAAAATGGCCACCCCAAGCTCTCTATTTATAGAGGGTGGAGCCGCAGGTGTACCTACGGCTGAGCCGTAGGTGTACCAGAGGTAACCTGGGTGGGCTCGAGTTTTTCGGCTCAAGTCATCTCGAAGTACGTGCACTCAGGCACTGTAATGTCCACTTGAACCTTCAGAAGTGCAATCCGAGCATCCGTTTGAGGTATACAGGACCTATTTTGGACAGTCATTGTCGAGAGTTATACGATGGCTTGGGATTAGAGTTTGTGCGAAGTCATTGAAGATGGGATGGTGCCCTCCGGTCTTCAAGCTTCAACTTTCAACCGTTACCCCAAACAATAGTTACTCGGGATTGATTAGTCTTGTGAGACATTGTTGCGTAGATATGTTGAAACGACGTGGCGTGGCATCGTGTTGGTCAGATGACGATGTTGCCCCTCACCGGATTGATTAGTCTTCGCTGAGATTGGACTGCTGCAATTTATTGAAGGTCCTCATTGTCATCCTTGAGGTGTGCCTGTCTTCCCGATGTTATCGCCGGGCTGGTATAGTGTATCTCGTTGTGAGCGTCGAGATTGAAGCTAGTTGCACTTGTAACAAGCATTTCTGGGGTTATCGCCGAAATTGCGTTCCTTGGGGTTATCACCAAGGTTGGTGGCTATTCCCATGGTTGGGACTGAGACTGGATACCTCGGGGTTATCTCCGAGATTAATCGGTCTTCTCCGGTATGTGTTCCGGTATTGATCTGCATGCCTCGGGATTATCTCCAAGATTGGAATTATTACTCCCAGATTGCGATCCGGGGTTGATGTTGAACTTTCGGTAGTATCCGGCATAGATATGGATTGTCTTTCTAGGTTCCCTCTTAAAAGACGAATCTGTCCTCCTGCAATCTTAGTGACAGAAGAATCCCAGACACTTGAAACTTAACAAGACGAACATGGTACTATGAATAGCAACATGATGCAAATGTACGATGCATGTGTACGGGGTTGTAGTCCAACACACTAGGGATGATTGCTGGCTCCCTGTTGCTTCAATTGGGGATTGGCAATGATGACCAGATTTGATGTGTAATCTGATTTTGGTAGAATGTTGATGTTGGAGTTATCACCACCTTCCTGGATAATAACTTGATCCTGCAGATGTACCTCTGTGTAAGAGATCTGTGGGGATAAAGCTTGATCTATTTGAGGATGTGTATAACATATTCCATCATCTATCCTCTTTGATGACATTGACCTCTCCTGGTAAGTTTTGCCAGAATATGCTAAGATTCTATTGGGTTTACTTCCAACAGCAAATGTTGTCAGGGATGCCTGACCTTCGTTGACATGTACTTCACCAACATGTGAATCAACGGCTGAAAAATCCTATGGGATATACTGTCAAGGCTATTTGACCTTCGCCGACGTGCTAATCAACGGAACATTACGTTGTAACCCCCGCCGGAGATCTGAGCGGTCGGGTGTGAAAACCTCGAATAGCTTCAGAGCTCTGATAGGTTTAAATCGCTATCGACTGTAATAATGTCAAGGCTACTTGACCTTCATTGAGTTATGTGTCAACGGATGAGCATGCGTTGTAACCCCCGCCGGGGATCTCACGTTGTAACCCCCGTCGGGGACTAGCTTGTGTGAAAAGATTGGGGTGACAACCTTACGCTGACGGCATCAGACCTCTATACGATATTGTCGAATGTGGTATGCACAGACTTGAATCATCGGTATAGTAAACCCTGTGTTCGGGCGAATACCAATGGATGAAAAGGAAGCCACAGTTGGATCCAAAAAAACCAAGGTTGTAGGCTATTCTGCTGAATCGCGTAGCGTTTTTATCTTGGGTTTGGCCTTTTTAGCTTGTAAGAACTCCTTTGCAACTCGCATTGGAACAAGTCGGAATGATGGGACCCGCATGGGAGTGCCGCAGTTGCACCTGCTGCTGCCGTAGATGGGCCTGCGGCCAACCGTGGATGATAAATTCCAGCTGGTTGGTCTCACAAGTCAATCTCAACTTGTTGCGCGAAGGAAAATACGTGAGCCCTTTTCAGATCTGCTGAGTTCGGGATGCTTTCTGCAAATTCTGTCACCGTACGAGTGTTCTACACTATCCTGGTAACATATGCCTGTACTTTCTCTCATTTCTGTCCATTGGATTTTGAGTTATCGCATGAAATGCATCTAAACACATAGTAGTGATTATGTATGCACAAATGACTAGATAAAAAATATCCAACATAGTAAATGTTAGTATTAAACCATGCTGAACATAATGATGTGAAAAATTTTGACTTTTGAGACAGTCAAATTGGCACATTTTTCTGCAATTTTTTGTCCTATTTGAGGTCCAATGAGCATAAGGTAGCAAGGCAAAGTACTTCTAGTATTAAGGTTGGCCTGATGCATGATGATTTTAATTTTTAATGCATATATTATGTATATAACTTTGGGGCAGGTGTGCTACTGAATGGCCACCTAGACATGTCTGTATGTATGTGGATAGTCCTATTTTCAAAGGGGATTATGGCAAAATTTTTCCAAATGTAGGCATTGGGTAGTCATCTATTATATATGTTAAAGTAAATGCATGCATGCACATAGTCATAAAATGCATTCTAAAAAGATCCAGGTAAGGAAATACCACACCCTTTCTGAGGTAATTTGGAGACTTGTTGTCCAGATACTATGGATCCAGATCAGCCGAGCAGTTCCTATAGGACCACTTCTGGCTTACGGCGGAGGGTTTTTGAAGTGCCTCGTTCCCATTCTATCAGACAGCCTCGTCGGTTGGTGGAGGCCGTGATACGTCCTGTCCAGGTAGATGTTCCAGACATTGAGGATGAGGAGGTGGATATTTCGATAGAGGACCCCTCTCCTGCTGCACCTGTCCCTCGTAGGGAGCTTCCGAGCATTCAGGTGGTGAATCCAGAGTTATTGGGTGATTTGGGCAGACATCCATCGATGTATTTGCATGTTAACGAGGTATGGCGTTAGACTTTGATTCCTTCTTTCCTATTGATGAGGATTAAAGGGTTTTGATGTTGATCTACATTTCATGCAGGTTCCTGGTTTTACACAGCCTCGAGGGAACTGGTTCAGCATTCACTCCATGTATCAGGCGCTTCATCCTGACTATAGAGCAGTAGTGCTGAGTGGGGATTTGGGGCATTCTTCTCCATCCTTCCCCGTCGTTGTCCCTGGGGTTACCTCAGGGCATTGTCTGAGCGATGGTTTCATCAGACTCAGTCACTCCATCTGTTAGATTGCGAGGTGATAATGATGCCTATAGATTGGCAATTTATCACAGGTATGGTGTTTGGAGGGGAGCCATTGCCTTGCATGGAAAATATTACCCCCACTGCCGTTAGATCCTTATTAGGAGTTTCGACGGCGGCGGTCAAAGGCAGGACTGTCCGTTCAGATCCTTTGATCGTAGATGCTATGAGCGGGCTATTGTGTGATCCTATGCCTGATGATGTCAGAATCAGGGATCGCATTCTGCGACGATTGTTCCTGATGATCATTAGAGGCTGCTTCATAGTAGATAACTCTTCCACGTTATCTTTCGCTTTGATCAGCGCCACGCGTGATGTGGACCGTATTAGAGAGTATGATTGGGGCTCCTACACCTTTGCCTATTTCCTCCAGGGCATGCGTATGCGCTCACAGGGTTTGACCGAGGCTTGGCTAGGATTTTACCCATTTCTGCTGGTGAGTATTTTTCTTGTCATTTACCATGTATAGGTTAAGAGTGTTAACTGACAGCAAATGTTTGCCTTTGTGTTGGCAGTTCTGGGCCTATGAGAGGCTTCCATGCTTGCGTCCTGTGAGTGTGTTAGGTTTAGACACCTATCCACAAGGACGACGATGGCATCATTTGATTCTGCCAGAGGTCCCTATAGCTGAGGGATTCACTCATTGTCGTATGCAGCTGGAGTTGCTGACGGCCGACACCATCATATGGCTTCCCTATTCCGGGGCACACCTGACCGTGGGTTTTAAGCATGGATACCCGACTGTAGTCGAGTATGTGATTTCCACCAGGAGAGTTCCTTTCTTCACAGATGGAGGCTGGGAGCTCTATTTAGGAGAGCGTGCTATTAGGAGCACCATAGGGGAGATTCGTATACCGATCTTGCCTCCTGCCAGGCGTTATTGGCCTGTATCACAGTCACCCGTCACTGATATCCCTTTGTTGGGGGTTGACAATTTTTCATTGTCAGAGGGTCCATGTACTCAGGAGACGTTCCATCGGTGGTGGTCCCCTCGCACTATTGGAGCTCAGTCCCGCGCCACACAGTTTATGGGGGACATGGTTCCAGGATCCTTGATGATGATGGATTGGATAGCTTGTGTCTGAGATCTGACTAATATGACCCAGATTGATAGTTTTACCCGGCAGTTGGACTAGGCACACATATTTATTCGGCATTTGGGCAGAGATCCGGCAGAGACGGCTTCATTTGATCCTTCCAGCTCAGGCGCTGGCCCCTCAGGTGACCCATTTAGTTTTGTTGGAGCAGATCCTCCTTTATATAGGCCTGACATCCCTGTTGATAGAGATCCAATGACTCAGGAGGAGTTACATCAGGTGGACAGGATTGATGATGTGGACATCGACACCATTGTCTTCTTCTTATGTGTATTCTTGTTATATCTTTTGATAGGCCTTTGTTTGATATTGGGTGGATGTGCCCCATTCTCGCTATATCTTTTGATAGGCCTCTGTCAGTAGTAGGGCGTCTGTTCCCCATTTCCCTATATTTGTAGTTGTACAGAGATGATGTATTAGATGACGATATATTTAGGAATGTATGCACTGTTTTTTTCATTTCCTATATCATATTGCCATCTATTATCTATTATGCATGTATCATGTTATGCATATGTATGTATGTCCAAAGATATTCAGCATTGACCCCTGGATGGTCTTATGATACGGCCCGCACAGATGTCTTCTTCGACAGTTAGCCGTATAGATCATACCCCACCATCAGTGGTGGCATCGGGTATGCGATGGTGGTATGATAGCATGTCACCACCAGACAGGGTCTGTAAATCATTTATTGCAGCATACCATGACCTTTTTGACTTTTCAGGTTCCCGCAGGATTTATGGACGGGATGATAGAGCATTGGCTACTGGATAGGCAGGTATTCCGATTCGGCACCCATGAGTTAACTCCTACTCTGGAGGAGTATGCACGTTTGACGATGCTACCTTTAGACAGACCTTGCGTGCATCTGGCTTTGGGAGACATGAGTAGACGATTCATAACTCTCACAGGATTGAGGCGCAGAGTGGTACAGGATAAGTTGACATCTGGCCACGTGATATCCCAGCATTTTCTGTACGACATATTTGGCTCGGAGGATAGCTATTCACGACATTCCGGGGATTTCACCGCATCGGAGGATTATTGGCGTTTGGTCAGAGTTGACGTACTGATGCTATGTGTATTGTCATATGTGTATATGCCGCGGTATATGGATGAGATAGATATGGAGTTGTCATGGCCGTGAGAGCTCTCAGGGAGGGTCGTACCATTGTACCTACGATTGTAGTAGAGACCCTGCGGTCGGCATCATATTGTTGCATGTATCCTACAGGAGTGTTCACAGGGAGTTCAGTCCTGCTATATGTGTGGTTCATGTCACACTTGAGACCGATTGGCACTTTTAGACAGCATGGGTACTGCTTCACCCATGATGTATCTATGTCATACTCTTTTCAGCCATTAGAGTGTATAGATGCTCTGTCCTGGTCCACATTCTTGGCAGATATCAGAGATCCATTCATCATATTGCTGTGTTCGGGGCTTAGCTCACCATACAACTTCATTACTCATGCTCCGGGCATGGACTATCTCCCTCTGGCTGGTTTGAGGGGAGTGACCACTTATCACCCATTGGCCGTGATGTTGCAGTTCGACCAGTTTCAGGATTTTCATCCTTTTGAGGGGGCGACAGGTCAGCGTTCAGCTTCTCGGTACCTATCAGCAGAGGACCGATCTCGGGTACATGCCTGCTGGGATCGATGCGAGATAGCAGCTTTTTCTATCAGTCATCCTGGTTATTCTACAGAGTATTCCGCATGGATGGAGATAGAGATTTTATCGGCTGCAGCAATGTTTGTAGTACCGGAGCACGAGTTGGATGATGTAGAGCCCATGGAGGACATTGATACCTACATCGAAGAGGAATCCACTGTTGAGTTGCCAGCATTTCTTCCGAATTCTCCTAGTACCAGTACTGTTGTGATTCAGCACTCGGCACAGTACTTAGAGCAGAGTCTTCATCTGATGACCTTTGAGAGAGATCAGATTCGATCTATGATGTCGACTACTTTTGATGGAAGGGAGGCCACTCAATTGGAGAGAGACGAGGCTTTGGCTCGTAGGGATGCCACCGTCGTTGAGCGGGATGAGGCTATATCAGCCAAAGATGCAGTGATAGTTGAGCGGGATATCGCCATATCTGCCCGGGAGTAGCCGTCATAAATAGCACTGCAGTGAGGTCCCTTACCACTAGCATGATCGCAGAGATGAGCACATATATTGATGATCATATAGTCACCATGCAGATGGCTGCAGATCTGTTGGGTCGTGTGAATATTCTCATACAGGAGACCACAGCTTTACCTCCATCTTCTGAGAGGGACGCCATGTTGGGCTTGTTAGCTCGCATATACCCTGACTTGTAGGTGATCTTGTATTTTCCTGCACAGACTAGCTTAGCCATTTTGTCCTGTACAGTTTACATTGTGTATATCAAATAGCATTATATATATGACAGGGAAATATATTTTTGGATCGCTTCCCTTTTAGATCGCTTTGCTACTTGCTTGATATTTTGCCTGCTGCTTCAGGGCTTGTGATCTTGATGTATTCTGAATTATTCCTGGGTGGATAGACATTGAGTTGTCTCTAGATAGTTCAGAATGGATCATCGATCAGTATGTATTCCTACCATCTTTCGGTGTCTTGGGACTGGTTTCTATATGGAAATGAGGAGAGGAGTGTGGCTTTCCTCTCTGAGATTGACTGCACCACAGATGGTCGCCAGTACTTCTGTTTAGGAGAAGCCTAGTTAATTCCATCTCTTATGGATTGGTCTTGCTCTTCAAGGTTTGACCGCAGCTTAGATGGTCGCCGAATCTCTTATTTGGGAGGAGTTCAGGTAATTCCATCCCTTTGGTCTGACGCCAAATGAAATGTAGTGGATTGAAGGATGATCCCAGTACCAACTAACAAGGGTTTGTGTTTTGGTAGGGGGTGAGACCGCACCATGAATGGCTGCCTACGTACTCCTATTGAAGAGGAGATCAGGTCTGCGTAGTTCGAACCTGGTGTAAGAGGTTCAACGCTGTATGTGGCATGAATGGTGTAGGAATGTTTTTGTTGTTTTTTTTTGTTTTTTTATTGCGACTGGCCATATGAAATGGTTGCCTACGTACTCTTATTGAGGAGGAGATCAGGTCGACGTAGTTCGCCCCTTAAGGTGAGATAAAAAGTGTAATCCCATGTGCAGGTTAGAGTGCGGGGAGGAGAAAGTTTAATCCTAGGTTGAGGATAAATTGTAGGTGAAAAGTTTGATCCCGTGTATGGGTAGCCAAACTGTATATGCAAGAGGTTCAATCCACGGTAGCATGACCTAAGTTGTAAGAACGCAAAAGAGAAAGCCAGGCTGCTGGCTTGAAAGGTATGCTTCCCTGAGGGGCAAAGTGTAGCAAATTTGTTTGTGGTAAAGGTTTGAAGAACCGGAATGACTGGTGACCTGATGGTCTACCACCAGGATGTTTATTTGATGGTAACTTCAGACATAGTATCGTTTCACAGCGTCTAAGTTGATGAGTTGCGAAAATTCATCGCCGTCCATTTCTTGCAACCTGTGATCGCCTCCTGTCAATACTTCCTTGACAATAAATGGGCCTTCCCAGTTAGGAGCGAATTTTCCCTTAGACTGATCTTGGTTGTCCAGTATTTTCTTCAAAACCAAGTCATGTTATCTGAATTGCCGTAGCCAGACTTTTTTGTTGTAGGATCGGGCGATCCTTTGCTGATATAACTGACCATGGAAGATATCCGCGGTTCGTCTTTCGTCTATTAGAGACAATTGGTGATACCTATCTTGTACACATTGGTCTTCATCCAACTGAGCGTCTATCAATACTCTGAGGGATTCCATCTCAACTTCTATGGGGAGCACTGCTTCCATTCAATAGGTTAATGCGTAGGGGGTTGCCCCAGTGGAAGTGCGCATTGAGGTTCTGTAGGCTAACAGAGTCAGAGGCAATAGGTCAGGCCAATTTTTGTGATTGATGGACATATTTTGCATAATCTTCTTGATGTTCTTGTTAGCCGCTTCAACAACACCATTCATCTTCGGACGATAGATGACTGAGTTGAGGTGTTTGATGTGGAATTTACTGCATAATTCCCCCATCATTTTGTTGTTGAGGTTCTTGGCATTGTCAGACACAATCACCTCTGGTTATCCATATCGACAAATAATATTGTTTCTGATGAAAGCAATGATGACTTCTTTAGTAACCCTGGGGAAGGAGGCTGCTTCTACCCACTTGGTGAAGTAGTCGATCATGGTAAAGATAAATCGATGACCATTACTGACTTTAGGCTCAATGGGCCCGATAACGTCCATTCCCCACATTGAGAAGGGCCAAGGTGAACTCATATTGTGAAGTTCCCGTGGAGGGGCGTGTATAGAATTCCCATGAATCTGGCACTGATAGCATCTCCTGACGTGGTTATTGCAATCAGCTTTGAGAGATAGGCAATAATGTCCTGTCCTGAGGACTTTCTTGACAAGGAGTGGGCCACTCATGTGGGGGCCATAGAATCCGCCATGGATTTCATACATAAGCCTTTGGGCTTGATCTTTGTCTAAACATCTGAGGAGACCTAATCCTGCATCTCTTTTGTAGAGCGCATCTCCACTCAGGTAGAATTTCATAGCCAGTCGGTGGATCCGCCTTTGTTCAGTTGGGCTCGCCTTAGCAGGTGTAGATCCATCTCGCAGATATTCCTTGATATGATGATACCAAGGATGTTGGATGGGAGGTAGCTCATCTGATACTTCTCCAACGTAATTCCTATAGGATGGGGCCTTGTGCAGGGAAATTGTGACGCTTGGAATGTGTTCCTTGTCTAATATGCGAATCAAGGAGGCCAAAGTTGGTAACGCGTCTGCGAAATCATTCCTATTACGAGGAATGTGTAGAAATGATATTTCTTCAAATCCCAAAGCCATCTTTAAAACATGCCAATGGTAAGGCATCAAATGTAGTTCCTTAGTTTGATAGATTCCGGTGGATTGTCTGATTACCAACTCCGAATCTCCAAGGACAGCTAACCGCCTGATGCCCATTGAATGGGCAAGTTTTAGCCCCATAAGACAGCCTTCATACTTAGCCGTATTGTTGGTGCTGACAAACTGTAATTTGATGGCGACGGGATACTGTTCCCCTGTATCAGATACTAGAACTGCTCCAGCTCCAGAACCTTCCATATTAACAGCTTCATTGAAATACATCTTCCACGTTTGGCGTGTATCGTACTGATGGTGTTGCTGAACTGTCATTACTCCTTCATCGGGGAAATATGTCTCCAAGGGTTTGAAATCCCCTGATGGTGCGGCAGCCAATTGATCCGCAATTCCTTGACCTTTGATGGACTTTTGAGTCACATATATGATGTCAAATTGTTGTAGGATCAACTATCATCTGGACAGCCGACAATTCAGTATAGGTTTACTGAACACGTACTTGAGAGGATCCACGCGGGATATGAGATGGGTTATGTGACCATGAAGATAATGTTGTAACCTCATGGCAGCCCATGCTAAAGTATAACACGTCTTTTCGATCAGAGTGTACTTGTGTTCACTGCTGCTAAATCTTTTGCTGAGGTAATAGATAGCTCATTCAAGGCCTCTATCGTCCTTTTGTCCCAGCAGGCAGCCCATGGCATTATCACTTACGGACAGATACATAAATAGGGGAACATCATCCCTGGGTAGTACCAAGATGAGAGCTTTAATTAGCTATTTCTTGATTATAAGGAAGGCATTCTGGCACTCCTCATTCCATTTCATGGAGGAGTTCTTCCTTAATAGCTTGAAGATTGGCTCACAGGTTGTTGTGAGCTGAGAGATAAATCTGCTAATGAAGTTGATTCTTCCCAAAAATCCCCGTATTTCCTTTTCTGTTTAAGGAATGGGAATTTCAGTGATGGCTTGGATTTTGGTAGGATCCAGCTCTATCCCATTGTGGATGACTAGAAATCCTAGCAACTTGCCTGATTTAACGCCAAAGGCGCACTTAGCTGGATTCAACTACAAGTTGTACTTACGCAACCTGTTGAACAACTTCCTGAGATGGTCTATATGGTCATCCTCCTTTCGGGACTTGACAATAATGTCATCCACGTAGATATCGATCTCTTTATGCATTAAGTCATGGAAAAGAGCCATCATAGCTCGTTGATAGGTAGCTCCATCATTGATGAGGCCGAATGACAACCGTTTATAGCAAAAAGTTCCCCAAAGAGTGATGAAAGCAATTTTTTCACGATCTTCGTCGGCAACCATGATCTGATGATACCCCGCAAAGCAATCTGCAAAGGAGTACATGTCGTATTACGCAGTATTGTCAATGAGAATGTGGATAAATGGCACGAGAAAGCTATCTTTTAAGCAAGCTTTGTTCAAATCCCGGTAATCCACGCAAACTCGCACCTTCCCTCCAGGTTTAGGTACGGGCACGATGTTGGATATCCACTCAGGATATGTAGACACCATTATGATGCCGGCTTGAAACTGTTTCACAATTTCTTCTTTCACCTTTAAACTCCATTCAGGTTTCAATCGTCGAAGCTTTTACTTGACTGGCTTAAATCCCTCTTTAATGGGAAGGCGATGAAGGACAATGTCAGTGGAAAAACCCACCATATCCTCATGAGACCATGCAAACACATCCTGGAACTGGGTTAGTAGCATAACCATGTCATTCCATTGGTTTGTGGTAAGGCCTGAACCAATCTGGATTAACTTAGGGTTTTCTAAGTTTCTGAGATTGAAAGGAGTGGTTTGATCAAGATTGGGTTTGGGTTTGTCTTTGACCCATTCTTGAATTTCTGGAGGCACCTCAATGTCATCCGGTATATCCACCAAGGTTGAATTCATCTCTACATCAAAGGTATAATCCTTGTGGAGAAGAGGAACCATATCAGCAAGTACCGGCACATCTAAATTCAGAGTCCTGAAACAAAATATGTTGTCAATTAGTATATATGAAATGTGTTGATCATGCACAGTGTTAGCATATACTGGCAAAATAAACTGCTAATACTGTACAGGAAAGCAAGCAGTTATTATATCTACAGGCAGAAAGAGTTTTCGCCCGCTTTACGCTTGACGACCAATGCTAGGAATGCTGTTCCAATTGGCAAGAGAAAATTTCGGGTGAACCGCAGTGATAAAGGTATTATCATCATCTTCCCTGTCCCGAATGATAGCCATTACGTCTGGGCCGTCATCGTCCGGGGTGTATCTCTTGGTATGCTCATCATGAACGATGATGCGTATGCCGGACATCATCCTGATGACGTCTTGCTTGATTCTTCGTTCCTCTTCCTCCACTGCAGGATCTGGAACAAAGGTTTCTTTCTCCTTCACCGGTACCAGCTTGGGAAATAACATCGCCATTATATTGGCTGGCACCTTTACGGGAGGTTGTGCGGACTCAGAGCTTGAAGGCGAAGCTAAACGCCGCATGGTTGAAGCTGCAGGAATCTGCTGATGCTTATGAGGATTCCTGTGACTAGAGCTAGCAGAATAGCCTAGTCCAGCTGTCCCAATTTGTTGGGTTAAGCGAATAGGATACTTGACACCCTGGCAATCTTTACCCAACCTTTGTCCCAGTTTATGACCCAACGACATCATTTCTTGCGTGGCCGACACTACCTCGGCAAAAATCTGGGGTTCGGGCAGTGGCGTTCCAATAGCATGGTATTGGGTATTGCTTATTTCCAAAGCATGAAAACTAATTGGCTCATCCTCCTTATTGGCATTGATGAGCGGCATGTCCCCATGCTGAGGAATCTCCGGTTCAGCGTTGACTATGACCAGGCTATTGTTGATGATATATTTCAACTGTTGGTGAAGAGTGGAGGGGACTGCCCCTGCCATGTGAATCCTTGGTCGTCCCAATAGAAGGTTGTATCCCGAATCTATCTTGAGCACATGGAAGGATACGCAGAAAGTATGAGTACCAATCTCAATTGGCAGCTCAACTACTCCGACCGAGTTACGGCGGGCTCCATCAAAAGCTTTGATAATGGTATGGCTACTCCGAATTTGATTGGGATTGATATTCATCTTCACCAAGGTAGCGTATGGACAAATATTCAGAGAGGAACCTCCATCTATTAAAACTCTAGCCACCATATATCCGGAGGACAAGACCGCAATGTGCAACGGTTTGCAATGACCGGTCCCTTCGGGCGTTATGTCATCATCAGTGAAGGATATCACATTGTTGTTGAAAATGTGATCAACCAGATGTTGAAACTTTTCCGTATCAACTGATGTCGGTAGATAGGCTTCTTCTAAAACCTTTAACAAGACCTTCCGGTGATTCTCGAAAGTCAGGACCAAGTCCAAGATTGATATCTGTTGTGGAGCTTCTTTCAAGCTTAAAACCACCTTGGCTTCGTTATGACCCATAGTGCGGAGGAAATTTTCAATCTTCTCAATGGGTACTTTCCCCTTAGACTTGATGACAGGCTTCATTACCCGTTAGGGAAGATACAGTGGATTCTCATTCAACACTGCAGCAGTTATATACGAGGTGGATCCTTCACCTTCTCCATAATTCCATGGAACTGCGCGCAAGCTAACAATAGGATATTGTGCTCTGCACGGCAAGTTGATTGGCTCGGGAGCGG
The DNA here is from genome assembly GCA_016801055.1 of Panax notoginseng. Lineage (NCBI taxonomy): Eukaryota > Viridiplantae > Streptophyta > Magnoliopsida > Apiales > Araliaceae > Panax > Panax notoginseng. The sequence goes on from CM029018.1 coordinate 100,671,953, forward strand.
CCACTTTCAAAGGATTGTTGATTCCCTTGAGTTGAATTACTGGCATGACAAGTGATTTGTTAACCCCATCATTTTCAGCGGATATGACTGATACTACACTCTTCCACTTAGTAGGATATGAATCCTTACTTGCCCGTAACATAGTGTCGTTATTTGCCAGGCGCAGTACGCCACTGTCGATTAAATTTTGAATAAGGTGGCGGAGTGCCCAGTATTCTTCTATGCTGTGACCGCGAGATTGAGAATGATATTGACATACTCCCTTAGAGTTGTATCGTCCTGAACGGGGGTTGATTGGAGGTATAAGGGAACTAATCCTTCCTTCATTGATTAACATATGAAGGATTTCCTCCATAGGTTGGCCCAAATGTGTGAATTCCCTTTTGTTGGCAAAATCCCGATGGGCCTTAGCATTCGCTCTCTTCATCACTTTGTCTTCCAGCATTTTATTTTCTGAAAGCGAAGAGGGAATATTCATGACAATAGGTAGGAGACTGGCATGCTCCTGGCTAATTAGCTGACGAGTCACTTGATGCTGATAAGTCACTAGTTCCGCCAATTGCTCAATTTATTTATAGAGAGCTTTCATCTTTTGTTCCATTGTGAATTGGAACTTGGCATAATCCCATCTGTCATCACCATCTTTAGGGGTCTGGGAGGATTCATAGCTGAAATTGGAACTTTGTCCACTGCTCCAATTGATCATGTTGACCTCTTCTTCCTTGTGTTAAGGAAGAGGGTTGTCTTGAACGTGAGGTTGATCGGGTTTGGTGACCACGATTTCACCGTTGTCTATCAGGTCTTGGATTTTATGTTTCAAGGCCCAACAATCTGAGTATCATATCCAGGTGCCCCGGCATGATAAGCACATTTCCGAGCAGCATTAAAACCCCGACCATTAGGGCTGGCTGGTGGAAGCAGATACGTTATTTTCTTCTGTGTTGTTGGAAGATTGAGAATGTTCTCAAGGGTGTCCCCTAAGGGTGTGAATACTCGAGGTCGTTTGACTTCTCCACCTTTTGGTACTGGAGGGTTCTCGCAGACTGTGATTGAAAGGGAGTGTAATTTCTCCGTTGAATAGGCATGTTTTGACTGCCTTTTTGACCCTGTAGTATCAGGGAAACATCCTCTTCTTTTTTTTATGGACCCTCCGGGGGTTGTTCCCATAATTTCCCGATTGGATATGATCAGCAACCGCTTTGAGTGCAGCTAGGTCTTGAATCTTTCCAGATTTCAATCCCATTTCAGCCATCTCCCCATGTTTGACCATTTCAGAAAATGGTTTGTCGATGCCGGCTAAAACTCTTTAATAGAAAGGTGCTTCTTGTATGTCTATGAAAGTCATGACCATCTCTGATTCTGTCATGGAAGGACTAACTTGGGTAGCCAGGCATCTCCACCTCTGAGCATACTCTCTGAAAGACTCATTAGACTGTTTCTTGATCTTGGTAATTTGATACCGATCAGGAGCCATTTGAGATTGAAAGTTGTATTGGGTGAGGAAAGCGTGTGCTAGCTCTTCCCAACTATGGATCTTTGAATTGTCTAATCTTGTGTACCACGAATGGGCTTCTCCAGTTAGACTTTTTTGGAACAGTTGCATTCTGAGTTTTTCATCCTCTGCATAAGATCCCAGTTCTCCAATAAACACCTTTAGATGTGTGTAAGGATCTCCTAACCCGTCATATTTTTCAAAGTCAGGAGTCTTAAATTTTTCTAGATAATGAATACTAGGGAAAATACACAAATCGGCATATAAAACACTCCCGTGTGTTCCAATTCCTTTGATAGTGCGAAGAGTCTCTTCCATTTGGAGGATTTTCTTTTTGATGTCACCAGTGTCTTGATCTCCAGTGGGATGGGCAGCATCATGAGTTTTGTTGGTCGGATCCAACTGCAGTTCAGGTATTGTAATGACCTGGGTTCCTCCTTGTGTGGAGGATTCAGTATGTACGGGTATTTTCTGACCCTGTATAGACTGGTGTATTTCTTTTAGTAGAACAGCCAAATCTGTAATCTGTTTGCTTAATCCGTCGAATTCTTTGCGAGAAACTGGATTAAGTTCAGTCTGGTCGGATGACGACATGATTGACTATAGGCATGTTGCCTTTTTGGACTTTGAATGGGTGGTAGGTCCGATTGATTCCCTGCAAAAGGCTTGCATAGTTTAGTCTTTAGGGAAGGTGGATAATAACATGCTATACGATGCGTCCAGTTTAGGAATTTTATCCTGTAAAATGGATGTCAGCTGTTTGTAGCATGTATGTGTACACATTTCTTCATATTTCTCATTACATGGAGATAGATATGGAAGACAATTACAAGTAATTGTGCTTTACAAGTAATTTGAAATGAGTGCACAAAGAGAGTTTCCTACATTTTGGGTTTATCAGAGGCTGACCTATCTTAGGTTACTCTCGCGGCTTTTTGGAATGAAGGTTCCCAAATTATCGCAATCTACTTAACGGAAAGTTAATCCGGTCTTTCAACTAGAGCGAATTTGGGTGGTGCCTTTCCTGAGCCTCAGAGAATTAGTCTTCTCACGAGTCCAGTAATCAAACACCGACGGGACAGCCTCCTGGCGGAGGGACCACACAACATACATTCACATACATCGCGTCTTACCGTATGAAAATGATGACACGTGCGAAGCACAAATATCACAAGCAGATATGGTACGAAGCACTAATATCACAAGCAATTTTATAGTGCGAAGCACTAATATCACAATCAGTTTATAGTGTGAAGCACTAATATCACAAGCAATTTATAGTGCAAAGCACCAAGTAAGGAAATACATTCGTACACATTCATCACAAAATGTAAATGCAACATCCACACACAAGCAGATAACAATTTTGAAAAAATTGTAATAGCGGCTTAAGTCCTCTTACTGGAGTCCCCAGCAGAGTCGCCACTTGTCGACGTCGGGATTTTTAATTGTCCCTTTCCGTTACTTGTTCTTTGGTGTTCTCATTTTAGGTGAGATTTGTTTGAAAAAAATAAGTGAAAAAGGTCTGACATGTATAATGTCGACGATTGGACTATAAGAGTCGCCAGTTAGTTTTTTAAATGGTTGTACCAACACAACCGAGAAAAGGTTTGCACATTGACCCAGTGATGTGACACTGCTAAACGGATCGGTGAAACCGAGATTCATTAAGGTCCGGGGACTTGGTTATGTGGAGGGAAGGTGTTAGGCACCTCTGTTATCTGAATGTGTGTGTGTGGGTCAATGTGCTGTTATTTGGAAGTAGTGTGAGGCCCCGTTCGCACCTATATACACAGGGTTTGAATTTTATGTAAAAATTCAATTTTAAGCAAGATATAGCAGTGATGTTTTATAAAAGAGATTTTTTAAACCCTGATACTCAATAGTAATTGAGACCTTTTACACTCCCATTTTATTCGGTATTCGGCTGGATTGATTTTATTTGACAGATGCGAAGCATCCGTACGAAAATACTTTACAAAAAGGTGCTGAATTCCTCGTGGGTATGAAAACCATTTGAGAAAATCCAAACATCACAGATATATTTACAAGCTGCTTACAGCTAAAAAGGTCCATCACGGGAACCGAATCTAGATTCAGGGGACTGAATCTGTGATCACATGATTTCCATGATGTCGCAATTGATATAAACGCAATAAGCAGGTATATATATAAAAGCTGTAAATATATATATACATACATGATCACCAACCACGAAGTACCTCCATGGGGGATCAGAAATATAAATAAAGCTATAAAAGCTATCAACCGCCACGGAGGAAACTCCAGGCGGGACAGAACGTAAAGAAAGTTGTACAATGCAATCAACTGCCACGAAGTGAACTCCAGGCAGGACGAAAAGTAAATATATATATTTATATAAAAGCAAATAAACGCACCGGATATAAAATCTAGGCTCATCGAACAGAGTTCAACCATAATATATATATATATATATATATATATATATATATATATATATATATATATATATATATATATATATTAAACCACGTAAACGCTCCGGATGTAAAATTCAGGCTCATCGAACAGAGTTCAACCACAATTAATATATATAAGTATATATATATTAAAGAATGTAAACGCTCCAGACCGAGGTCTAGGCTCATCGAACAAAGTTCGACCACAGATAATATATATAAGTATATATATATATATATATATATATATATATATATATATATATATTAAAGCACGTAAACGCTCCAGACCGAGGTCTAGGCTCATCGAACAAAGTTTGACACACAATTAATATATATAATGTGTGTGTGTGTGTGTGTGTGTATATATATATATATATATATATATATATATATATATATATTAAAGCAAATAAACGCTCCAGACCGAAGTCTAAGCTCAATCGAGGCATAACTCGATAATGTTAGTCAATATATATGTAAATATATATTATATATATAGACTGAAATGAAACAACGGACCGAAGTCCGGGAAAAAGCAAGCAACACAGGTGTTTAAAAGGGGAAAGTACACTGCCTAGGATGAGTGCAGAGCAAATTGGGCAGGGCTTCCTCGCCATTTTCTCTTATAAAATGGCCACCCCAAGCCCTCTATTTATAGAGGGTGGAGCCACAGGTGCCTGCGGCTGAGTCACAGGTGTACCAGAGGCAACCCGGGTGGGCCCAGGTTTTTTGACTCGGGTCGTCTCGAAGTACGTGCACTCAGGCACTGTAATGTCCACTCGGACCTTCAGAAGTGCAATCCGGGCATCCGTTTGAGGTATACAGGACCTATTTCGGACCGTCGTTGTCGAGAGTTGAAGATGGCATGGGATTAGAGTTTGTGCGAAGTCATTGAAGATGGGACGGTGCCCTCCGGTCTTCAAGCTTCAACTTTCATCCGTTACCCCATACAATAGTCACTCGGGATTGATTAGTCTTGTGGGACATTGTTGTGTAGATATGTTGAAACGACGTGGTGTGGGATCGTGTTGGTCAGATGAAGATGTTGCCCTCACCGGTGTTATCGTCGGATTGGGCTAATAAAGCAGACGTTGCTCAGCTTCGCTGAGATTGGACTGCTGCAATTTATTGAAGGTCCTCATTGTCATCCTTGAGGTGTGCATGTCTTCCCGATGTTATCGCCAGGCTGGTACAATGTATCTCATTGTGAGCGCCGAGATTGAAGCTGGTTGCACTTGTAACAAGCATTTCTGGGGCTATCACCGAAATTGCGTTCCTTGGGGTTATCACCAAGGTTGGTGGCTATTCCCATGGTTGGGACTGAGACTGGATACCTCGGGGTTATCTCCGAGATTAATCGGTCTTCTCTGGTGTGTGTTCCGGTATTTATCTGCATGCCTCGGGGTTATCTCTGAGATTGGAATTGTTACTCCCAGATTGCGATCCAGGGTTGATGTTGAACTTCCGGTAGTATCCGGCATGGATATGGATTGTCTTTCAGGGTTCCCTCTTAAAAGACGAATTTGTCCTCCTGCAATGTTAGTGACAGGTGTACATAAAATTTTGAGTGTCTACACCAGGTTTGCACCTCATTTGGTGGAGAATGAGGAACGTATGACGCGGATGTTTTTGAGAGGTTTGAAACCCGACATACGTCAATATCTCATTTTTCATAAATTTTCTCTATATTCAGATGTTGTGAATAGGGCTCAGTTATTGGAGCGCGATAATGAGTCAGCTCAATCGAAGAATAACGACCTACAACTCGATCATAATCGTACCGATGGTAACGGTCATCAGAACAAGGATAACCATCGTAGAGGAAATTATCGTGCCAGAAATGGTAACCACTTCGGTGGTAATCATGGCCAAGATAATAGAAGGAATAACTCAAGTGGAAATTTCAAGAAGAGAAGATTTAACGATGACGGGAAGATGTCGGCAGCAGCACCAGCACCAGCAACAAATTCCAGGGGAGGAGAACGACCGCCAGTTAGATGCTACAAATGCGGAGAGGAGGGACATATAAGTCCAAACTGTTCACAGCCTTCCAAGGTATGTTATAATTGTGAAAAAAAAGGTCATATCGCTTGAGATTGTACGGTAGCAAAACCCAGTCCAGTGGGGATGGTGACTCAAAAGGCTGTCCCAGAAAAGTTAAAGTCAACGGTTCCTAGAAGAGCGTTTGTCGTGACTGGTCAGAATGCGAGGAACCCGAATGAAGTTAGCACTGGTTAGTTAATTATAAATTCTTATGAAGTTTATACCTTATTAGATACCAGTTCTACCCATTCGTTTATCTCTCCTGCTTATACTCAACGTTTAAACTTGACTCTAGAGAATATTAGACTTTGATTTATCTATTGAAACTCCGTTAGGAGAAACTTTCGTTACATCCACTGTTTATAAATCTTGTTTGATCCAAGTTGGCACCATCACATTACCTGTTGACCTTATTTCTTTCAAGATACTTGCTTTTGATGTGATTTTAGGGATTGATTGATTAACTACTCATCATGTCAAAATTGATTGCTTTCGTAAGGTTGTTAGTTTTCATATTCCTAAGCAACCTGTTATTCGAATTCAAGCAACCAAACCATTGAAGTCAAACACTTTCATATCAAGCCATAAAGTCATTCATTTATTGAAAAATGGATGTCAAATTTTCTTGGCCCATGTTATGGACTTGAACAAAAATACGTCAAATTTGAATGATATTTCTATTGTTAGTAAATTTCCTAATGTATTTCCTGAAGAATTTCTTGGCTTACTCCCAAAGTGTGATATTGAATTTTGTATCGACTTTGAACCCGGTACAAAACCCATTTCTAAAATCTCATATCGAATGGCTCCTATTGAACTTCAGGAGTTAAAAATTCAACTATAGAATTTGGTACCCGAGCCTCTATCTTGTGACTTCCTTTGTGGAATGCACCGAAGCCAGACTCTCCGTAGGGGACGCCATATTTGTGTGGTAGTAAACTGATAGGTACCATTGTGACGTGCTATCCAAGATTGGGATATGAGTCATAGTTGAGAGCAACCTAAGCCAGTAATCAAAATACGTAGCTTTCTAGGCTTAGTTGGTTATTATCGAAGATTCGTGGAAAGATTTTCTCAAATCGCTACTCCATTAACTCAGCTGACTCGTAGAGATACAAAATTTGAATAGAGCGAGGAATGTGGGAAGAGCTTCGAAGAACTCAAGAGGAGACTCATTTTGGCACCTGTTCTGACCATACCATCCTGGAAAAAACGAACGTGGTAGCTGATCTGTTGAGTATAAAATCGTATGTGGTTACGAGTGCGATGTTTTTAACAAAAAGACCCATTTCGTATGACTTACAAATGATAGAGATAAAGTTAAAGACTCTATGGATCACGTGATGATATACGAGTAAAATCAACTTTCATCGATAAAGTTAAAACTGCTCAAGCTACACACCGGAGCTGATGAATATGAAGAAGGAGGTGCAAGAAGTTGTTATTCCAAAAGCGAGAATCGACGATGTGGGGAAAGCTCAAACCTTCGATTTATTAGTCCATTTGAAATTCTCGATCGAATAGGAACTGTGGCCTATAGACTCGTTTTACCACTAAGTATGTCGCGTGTTCATAACGTTTTTCACATATCGAAGTTACAAAATTATGTGGACGACCCGGACCACGTTATTGAGTTAGAACCAGACGAAATAGCTAAAGATTTAACGTACGAGGAGGTACCTGTCAAGATCTTAGATAGGAAGGAGCATGTCCTATGCACAAAGGTCATACCGCAAGTTAAAGTTTTGTGGAGGAACCATGTTATTGAAGAAATGACCGAGGAGTTGGAAACAGAAATGAAAGCGACGTATCCTCACCTTTTCGAAACACCAGGTACGTACGTCAATTTCGAGGTCGAAATTTCACAAGGAAGAGAGGTTGTAAGACCCCGAATTTGTTTTTTATAAAATAGAATTTCCTTTATTTATTATTTTGAATAGTAAGGGTTTATTTGATTAATGTGGTTAGTTATGGGTAAAATGCGCAAATATTTTTAAATAAGCAAGTGGTTATAAAATATTCATTGTTGTCGGGGAATATTCGTTTGGTCGTGGAATATTATTACTGTCGAGAAATATTCGTACGACGGCGCAGCCTTTTATGGGCCCCATAACGGAAAGCGATTGGATGAAGAAAACGACAAGTATAAGTTATTTATAAATAACGGCGTAGTTATTACCGTTAATACTGTTGGAATACCCGGTGGTTAAAATAGAGTAATACGCGTTGTTGCACAGTAGAAAACGGTATTGCACTAATTATTGATTCTTACGTAAGAAGACACTACTCAATAATTGTTACAGTAATTACTGTTCAATATTTTATTTTATTGATTCAATAATTGTTGCATTGATATTTTATATTACTGTTATTCAATAATTGTCACTACACAATATTTTCTATTATCGGAGCAATAATTCATATTATCTAAATAATATTATTAGATAACATTATTGGCAATGTCTAGAAAGTTCTGTCTAAGGAGATGTTTGGTCACCTAATTGCGCGCCAGTAAGGAGAAATTCTTATTGGAAAGCCCCCTCTTTCCTGGGAACGACCTGGTTGTCAGTATTATGATTCTGTAATATTATTTGTGAATAATTAATTATTAATTTATATGATAAGGAAAATATTCATTTTATGTGAATATAGATGGAGAAAATTTTTAATGTGGCAATTGTTGAAAATTGATATTTTATCTTTTTTGATAAAATAATTCATTTAAATATATTATTTTATTATAATAATATAATAATGGTGATATTTTTACAATGAATGGGTGATATATGAATAAATGAGGAGGAAAAATATTTTTGTTGTAATAAATGTTTAACATATGTTTTGTGTGTTGGTGGACCTTATTTTTGACTGAAATTTGATTTTAGCATGTAAAATCGTCCGTATGTGGATTTCGGTCAATTTCTATTTGAAATTTAGAAAAACTTAAACTTACAAAGTTGTTGAGAATTGAATTTCCTATGGAAGGACATAAGATTCGAATTTTTCTGATAAAAGGGCTATTTATTATGAATTATTGAAGTTCCAGAATATTGGATCTAAATTTATTTAGTTACAAAAAAATATGTAAAACATGTTTTTCATTTTGGTGGGCCCCACTTGCATGTGTAAGATGTTGAATTCAGAATTCTAAGGTGTGCGTAGGAAAATTTTAATAAATAATAATATTTTATTAAATTTTGTGCTTTGGTGTTCTAAGCATTTTCCTATAAATAGGGTGCTTAGGTTAGAATTGAAAATCATACCAGAAACTGAAATTTTCTCTCCCTATATTATCGAGCGTATTCTTGTGAGTATTTTGATATCTTGAGTGTTGCTATACGGTGCAAGTTTCTTTCAGCATTATATCTGATATTCCAGCCGGAAGTATTATTCTTTTTAGGCAAGGGATGTTATTTTTTTTATAAATGATATTATTTCTTTCAATATCATTATACCAGAATATTGGTAAGATTTTTCTTGTGAAATTCTTATCTTTTCATGTCGGGATTACTATTCATGAGTTACTATTCACGAGTTACTATTCATGAGTTACTATTCACGAGTTACTATTCACGAATTACTATTCACGAGTACTATTCACAAAGCATGATGATTTTTTTTATAAAATTTCTACCTTTTGGTGTCGGGTTAGTATTCATGTATACGACACTATTCACATATACGGCACTATTTATGAATACGATACTATTCACATAAAAAATTAAATTTTCTTTTCTGTGTCCAAGATTGTCTGTTATGGTTCCTATCTTTGATTGGATCTATGTTTTGATCTTCATTTTTGAATTCTGCTCCACAATAGTTATTATGGAGTATTTTTAAACATGGATAAACCGAAGTACGAATCCTTACTATTTATTCTTTTGTCTCACTGGATTCGTTTTCTTTAAAATATATTTTTCATCATCCTCAGTCATAAATGATGATATTACTGAATATCTTTGGCCTGTAGTGCAAAGATGAATGATTTTTTGATGAATATCTTTGGCCTGTAGTGCAAAGATGACTATTCAATTCAAGATATATATTGATTGATGTTACAGGGATAAAATATCGATGATGGACTTTTAAATTCATATATGATAGTAGATTTCATTCTCTACTTAACTCTTCTAATGAATTATTATTTTCGTTGCAGTTGATGATCTAAAACTTGTTGTCTATTGTATTCTATCAGATTTTTCCCTGTTGAGGACTAACGATAATTTTTTCTATATTATCTTAGTCATAATATTCTTTACTGGGCTAGTTGAGCTCACCCTTTCCTTTTTTTTTCCATTTTTCTTCTAAGGAGGAGAATGTAGCGGGTACTAGTCGGGGTATGGAATAATGGTTCAAGATAGTTGTTTTAGTATTCCTCACTATTTTGTAAAATTGTGTATCAATAATTGTAATGAGGACTCCATTTGAGTTTGAATACTGTCTAGATGACAATCTTTGTATTTAAACTCACAGTATATGTGTTGTCGTATTTTACACGACAATTGTAATAATAAAGTTGTAGTTGTTTTTTGTACCATGTATTTGGCGACTCAGAATGGGTTGGGTGGAATGAACCTATTTTGGGGGCGTCACAGTTGCTATCACCAAGGCTTGTTTAGGTAGGTTATAAGAGTGTATAGGCTTGTAAAATTTGTGGGTTTGCACTGAACTAAGGCTGCCTTTTATAGAATTTTCAAACTAGGGTTTTTAGTCATTTAATCACCTATTTGCCTCTCAAAATATCTGATCTATAACTTTGATGCTGCTTGGGAGTTTAGAAGCAGGTCATGTGATGTTTTGGAACTTGTGTTGATGACTCCTAACCTACTTGTGAGCTAGTTGATCAAATTAGTAGCTTATGCCCCAATCCTCTTTAATCTTGATTAGGATTTTGTTTTTTATGATTAGGTTTGCTTAATGATATTTATTAGTACCTAATTGAAGTTTAGCAATCATGATTAGGTGTTAGGATAACCTAACTAGGGTTTAGTCTAACTAATTAGGGTTAGGGTTTACAAATTATGGTTAGGACTTGTAATCTAGGGTTAAGGTTTGTAATCTACCTAACTTAGATTTTTCAAAAATCCTAACAAGCACGACAAAGCGTTTTGTCAGTGTAAGCACGGCAAAGAAGCTTGTCAAAACATATATACCGAAAAGTCTGTTTTCGGAAGAAAAATTTTAAGCACGACGTGTCAAGCACGTCAATTTTTTGACGAAAATTTATTTGACCTAATTTGTTAAACAAATTGTATAATAACACAAAACACTTTCAGAACGGAGAGATTTTATTAATATAACTAAATTTACATAACCGAGTCTTATTAGGGTTTTGGGGTTTCACAAATAAAGTAGATTTTCTTTAGATACCGCAGCAGTGGTGTTAGATGTTGATCCTTCAACCTCTCTATAGTTCCATGGGACTTTCTTAAGGTTGATAATAGGATATTGCGGTCTGAATGGCAATATGAGTGGTGCTGGTGCAACCACCTTCAAAGGGTTTTCAACTCCTTTGAGCTTGATTGGTTGAATTATAAATGTTATGGCAGCTAGATCTCCCTCAGAGTATATAACTGCTATGATTTCCTTCCATCTTTAGGATCCTAGAGGAAATATATTATCACTCTCAAGTGATACGGTGTCATCGTCTGCCATTTGCAGGTCACCGCTGTCAATCATATTTTGTATAAGATGGCGGAGTGCCCAACATTCTTCAGTGCTGTGACCGTGAGAATGGGAGTGGTATTGACATACTCCAGTAACATCAAATCTTTTATAGCATAGGTTGACTGGAGGCAGCAGTGTAGTGATCTTTCCATCATTGATCAGCATCTGCAAAATTTCTTCCATCGGTTGGCCTAAATAGGTGAACTCCCTTTTGTTGGCCAAGTTCCGACGGGCTTGAGCTCTTGCTTTTCTGGCAAGCTTTTCTTCCAAGGTTTCACTTTCTTGGGTGAGTGATGGAGTCTTTGTGATAAGAGAGAGGAGGCTAGCATGCTCTTTACTGAACAACTGTCGTGTGACTAGGTGTTGATGTATCACCTATTCTGCCAGTTGATTGACCTGTTCGCCAAGAGACTTTAACTTCCGTTCCATCATGAACTGGAACTCTAAATAATCTCACTAGTCGAAATTATCTTTACTGCTTTGGGGAGTACCACCCACGTATTTGAGGTACTTGGAGCTCTCTCCACTGCCTCTATTAATCATGTTAACATCCTCTTCCTTATTTTAAGGGAGAGGGTTATCTTGAACGTGTGGTTATTTAGATTTGGTTACCACGATCTCACCACTGTCTATTAAGTCCTGGATCTTATGCTTGAGGGACCAACAATCCTGAGTGTCATGGCCTATAGCTCCAGAATGGTAAGCACACTTATTGCTTGTATTGAAGCCCTTTCCACTTGGATTAGCTTGTGGAAGGATATAAGTGATTTTCTTCTGAGCTGTCAGAAGTTTGAAGATATTTTCGAGTGAGTCCCCTAAGGGTGTGAACACTCTTGAGCGCCTAACTTCTCCAGTCTTTGGCAAGGGAGGATTTGAAGACTACACTTGAAAAGGGGAGTAGTTTCTCCTTTGAATAGGCAAGTTTTGATTTCCTTTTTATGTTTGCCATTGCAGTAATGTTGACTTATGTCATACTATATCCTAAATGTTTTGATGATGACCATATTATATCTCTAATCATTGTGACGCCCCCAAATTCAGACCACTCATGTCTCAAATTTAGTTCGCCACATGCTACAAATCTAATGACTAAATAACATCTCATAGAACGAAAATAACAGAATAGATTACATTTATTTAATATAAACATTCACGTCCCAAGGTTTCGTAACTTAAAACATCTCTTATATACCTTAAACACACTTAAACATAGTTTAGACGTAATTAATACATAACACAATTTATGTCTTTACATAATCATAATATTTCTAAATAAATATGAAGCTACTCTGTAGCTTTGCCCTTGCCTTTATCAGTGCCCGAGGGTTCGCCTTGCACTGCCTTAACTGAAATGTTTTTAGGAAAAGTAAGAATGAGCTGCAAGTTTGCTCAACAAGTAATATAGCAATAAGAGTGTTCAATATAGTTTTAAATTATCAAGGGTACAACAATAATGATAGTTCAAGGATAGCAAGAAGTATCGATGGCTCTCAACAATAGTCGCTAAAGACAGAAAGATATCAATAAGATTCAACGCTTAATCAATTCGAGATTTCAAAATAATGAATACTGAGCAATCACTAAGAACTATGAACTTCTACTAGAATTAACAGTAATAAACTAATAATCCAACAAAAACAAGTACCACAGATGATTAGCCTAAAGTACCCTACGTTATGCATAACATTTAATCATACTCATGTGCGCACGTCGGTCTCCCGATAATTTTATAGTTTCCCTTTCAAGAAGGGTTGTTCATCTCAGTCAATTATAAGAGTCTGCACCAAATTAATTTGGTTTGGATAGCTTTCTATCATACGATAATGGTCTAGCCGAATCAATGACTTAGATAACTTTTATAATGCATTCAAGAACTATAAGTTCAATGCTCGCAACAATCGTCAAAATATATTAATGATTTTCGAATAGTAATAGATATTTATTTGAACTAAATATGGTTGATATGGCAATAATTCGGATTATACAATATATATACAGTGTAAAGAACTTAGCAAGCTTGCATTCAATATGAAAATCAAATGAAGTTCAAGAACTTGCACAACATCCAAAGTTATGTTAGTTAGAAAACTTGCCTTTCGTGTTGATTACCAACTTATAGCTTAAAACCACTCTAATGAACTATAGTATCCTATTTATGTATAAACACATTAGTTATACAAGTTCAACATGTAAACCTACTATCTTATACAGCCATGATACACACGTGTAATTCACATATATTTTTAGTCTTATCTTAGTTACACAATAGATCATATTCTTATCGCATCAACGTTGTTTTTACTTTTAGAAGTTTAACTTAGAAAACTTGTAAAAGCTTTTAGATTCTTGGTTCTATATCAGCATTACATGATTGAACACTTCAAACATTATTCTTATCATGTATTATAGCTTAAGACGTTAATATACACATATTGCAAGGTTCTGCTTGCCAATAAAATAGTCAGACTATTCTAGTATGTGGCGCGGTCGCGCTACATTTTGACCTGGGAGTGGCGCGACTGATGTAAGACCCCAACTTTTTAATTAAATTCCCTCTATTCTTTATCTTGAAATAATAAGGTGTTAAGTGATATAATGCTTTAGTTATGGGTGAAATGTGCAAATTTTACAAAATAAGCAAGTGGTTATAAAATATTCATTGTTGTCAAGAAATATTCGTTTGGTCGTGGAATATTCCTGTTGTCGGGGAATATTCGTACGACGGCGCAGCCATTTGTGGGTCACATAACGGAAAACGTTCGGATGAGGAAAACGACAAATTTGAATTTTTATAAATAACGGCGTAGTTGTTACCGTTAACACTGTTGGAATACCCGGTGGTTAAAGTACAGTAATACGTGTGGTTGCACAGTAGCACACGGTATTGCACAGTATTGTTGGATTATTGATTCTTACGTAAGAAGGTACTACTCAATAATTGTTACAGTAATTACTGTTCAATATTTTATTTTATTGATTCAATAATTGCTACATTGATATTTTATATTATTGTTGTTTCAATAATTGTCACTGCACAGTATTTCCCATTATCAGATCAATAATTCATATTATTTGAATAATATTATTAGATAGCATTATTGACAATGTCTAAGGAAGTTCTGTCTAAGGAGAGGTTTGGTCACCTAATTACGCGCCAGTAAGGAGAAATCCTTATCGGAAAGCCCCCTCTTTCCTAGGAACGACCTAGTTGTTAGTATTTTGATTCTGTAATATTATTTTTGAATAATTAATTATTAATTTATATGATAAGGAAACATTTATTTTTATGTGGATATAAATGAAAGAATTAATGCTGAGGTATTTTATCTGTATTTTGTCAGAATAGAGGTATTAAATATCATCTGTATATAGATTTCGGACATTTTCTATTTGGAATTTGAAAAAACTTAAATCTATAAAGTTGTAGAGAATTTAATTTTCTATGGAATAGACATGAGATTCGAATTTTTCTGATAAAAGGGCTATTTATTATGAATTATTGAAATTTCAGAAATAAATATTTTTATTAAAAATATGGTGGGCCCCACTTTTGGTTGGTGTGGAATTGGCTGATTTTGGTGGGCCCCACTTGAGGTGTGCTGAAATTGGTTCAAGAGTGGCATGCTTGAAAAATTTTAATAAAATATTATTTTATTAATTTAGTCTACTTTGGCGTTCTAGCATTTTTCTATAAATAGGGTGCTTAGTTAGAATTGAAAATCACACCAGAAACATAAGTTTTCTCTCTTTATATTATCGAGCGTATTTTGTGAGTATTTAGATACTTTGAGAGTTCCTATTCAGTGCAAGTTTCTTTCAGCAACATATCCGATATTCCAGTCAGAAGTACTGTTCTTTTGAGGTAAGGGATGTTATTTTTTTCATAAATGATATTATTTCCTTCAATATCATTATGCCGAAATATTGATATGAATTTTATTGTGAAATTTTTACCTTTTTGTGTCAGGATTACTATTCACGTTTACGACACTATTCACGTATACCGCACTATTCACGAATACGACACTGTTCACAGAAAAATTAAATTTTCTCTTCATTGTCCAAGATGTCTAGTATGGTTACTATCTTTGATTGTATCCATGTTTTGATCTTCATTCTTGAATTTTACTCCACTATGGTTTATTATGTAGCGTTTTTGAACTTGGATTATCTAAAGTACGAATCCATAATCTTTATCTCACTGAATTTGTTTCTTTAAAATATTTTTCATCATCCTCAATCCAAAATGATGATATAACTGTATATCTTTGGCCTGTAGTACAAACATTAATGATTACCTGATAAATACCTTTGGCCCGTAGTGTAAAGATGAACAGGTGTTGAGATGAACATGACCAACTGGTGATACAAATGAATATCTTTGGCCCGTAGTGCAAAGATGAATATTTGATGCAAGATATATATTGATTGATGTTACAAGGATAAAATATTGATGATGAACTTTTAAATTCATAGATGATAATAGATTTCATTTTCTACTTAACTCTTCTAATGAATTGTTATTTCTGCTGCAAATATTGATCTCAAACTGGTTGTCCATTATATTTTATCTGATTTTTTGACGGCTAACAATAATTTGTTGTTCATTATCTTAGTCATAATATTCTTTACTGGGCTAGTTGAGCTCATCCTTTTCCTCTTTGTTCCATTTTTCTTCTCAGGTGGAGAGAATATAGCGGAAACTAGTCGGGGTATGGAATGATGGATCAAGATAGTTGTTTAGCAGTCCTCACTATTTTGTAAAATAGTGTATGAATAATTGTAATGAGGACTTATTTGAGTTTGAATATTGTATAGGAGACAATATTTGTATTTAAACTCACAGTATATGTGTTGTCGTATTTTGCACGATAATTGTAATAATGAAGTTGTAGTAGTTTTTGTACCATGTATTTGGCGACTCAGAATGGATGATGTATACCTATTTTGGGGGTGTCACAGTTGGTATCAGAGCTTAGGGATATGGTCTCTGGCGGAGATCGGGGAATAGAACTAGGAGGGGAGAGACGAATAAATCCTTCGATAGTGTGTCCTACCTAAGCTTATTTGTTGGTCGGTCATAATATATGGGTATTATGTGGTATGTCAATTTCTTTAATTAACCCTTGTTTTATGGCAGTATTTGAGAATGGCAGCTGAGAATGTTAATAATGGAGTGAATGAGACCGTGGAGACACCTTTAATCATCAACCAAGGGAACGTGCAACAGGAAGGCAATATTCCTCATGTAAACAACACTACCGAACAAATGATGAATGATGGAATGTTTAGAAGCTTTTTGCAGTTCATGCAAAATCAGACGAGGGAGACTCGTGTACAAAATACGGGTGGAAATGATAGCAACGCGCGGCTTGTCACAGCCAAGCAGTTTAAAGAGTTGGGACCACCATAATTTGTGGGAAAGCCAGATCCGATCAAGGCAAAAACGTGGGTTAAACAAATTACCAAGATATTTGATGTCTTGGGATGCACAAAGGAACAAAAGGTTCCATTCGCCACCTTTATGTTCCGTAGTGAGGCATACTACTGGTGGGAGTTTGTGAAGCGTACCCAGCCAATCGCACTTAATATGTCTTCGAAAACGTTTCAAAAACTGTTCAATGACAAGTACTTTCCTAAAAGTATTCGTCATATGAAGGAGGTAGAGTTTATTAGACTGGAACAGAACAACATGACTGTGTCCCAGTACGAGGCTAAATTCGCAGAGTTGTCCAAGTTTACACCTCATTTGGTAGAGAATGAGGAACGTATGACGCGGATGTTTCTGAGAGGTCTAACACCTAAAATTCGGCAATATCTTATCTCTCATAAATTTTCTCTACATTTAGATGTTGTAAACAAGGCTCAATTATTAGATCAACCGAGGGACCACAACCAGGGTCATACTAGTGGCAGCAGTCATCAGAGCAATGACAACCAGCGGGGAGGAAAACATTTGGATAAAATCGGTAACCACTCTGGTGGTAATCGTGACCATGATAGTAGAAGAAGCGAGTCGGGGGGAGATTTCAAAAAGAGAAGGTACAACAATGATAACGTGAAGATGTCAGCACCACCATCAACTATTTCTAGGGGAGTAGAACGATCACCGGTCGTTTGTTACAAATGCGGGAAAGAGGGACATATCAGCCCAAACTATCCACAACAATCCAAGGTGTGTTATAACTGTGGAAAGGAAGGTCATATAGCTATAGATTGTCTTGTAGTGAAACCAAGTCCAACGGGGATGGTGACTCCAAAGGCTGTCCCGGACAAGTCAAAGACGGTGGTTCCTGGAAGGGCGTTTGTCGTGACTACCCAAAACGCGAGGAACCCGAACGAGGTGATCACGGGTAAGCTAATCATAAACTCTTGTGAAGTTTATACCTTATTAGATATCGGTTCTACCCATTCTTTTATCTCTCTTGCTTGTGCTCAATGTTTGAACTTGACTCCGGAGAAATTAGACTTTGACTTATCTATTGAGACTCCGTTAGGAGAAACTTTCATTACATCTACTGTTTATAAATCTTGTTCGATCTAAGTTGGTACCATCACATTACCTGTCGATCTTATTTCTTTGAAAATACTTGCATTTGATGTGATTTTAGGGATTGATTGGTTAACTATTCATCATGCCAAAATTGATTATTTTCGCAAGGTTGTTAGTTTTCATATTACTAATCAACCTGTTATGCGAATTCAAGCAACTAAACCACTAAAGTCAATCATTGTCATACCAAGCTATAAAGCTATTCGTTTATTAAAAATCAGATGTCAAACTTTCTTAGCCCATGTCACGGACTTGAACAAAAACACGTCAGATTTAAATAATATTTCTGTTGTTAATGAATTTCCTGACGTATTTCCTGAAGAACTTCCCGGTCTACCCCCAGAACGTGAAGTTGAATTCTTTATTGACCTTGAACCTAGTACAAAACCAATTTCTAAAAGCCCATTTCGAATGGCTCCTATTGAACTTCAGGAGTTAAAGGTCCAACGATAGGAGTTGTTAGACATCAGTTTCATTCGTCCTAGTACATCTCCTTGGGGTGCTCCTATTTTATTTGTAAAGAAGAAAGATGGGAGTATGCGACTTTGTATTGACTACCAGGAATTAAACCATGTCACCATCAAGAATAGGTATCCACTACCTTGCATTGATGACCTGTTCGACCAGTTGCAAGGAGCATAATTCTTTTCAAAGATTGATCTTCGTTCTGGATATCATCAGCTAAAGATTAAAACTGAGGATATTCTGAAGACTGCTTTTAGAACTCGGTAAGGGCATTATGAATTCTTAGTCATGTCTTTTGGATTGACTAATGCTCCTGCTGCTTTCATGAATATGATGAACCTGTTGGTAGAATGCATATTAAGATTTGATATTTTTAATGCATGTGTTCATGATTATTTGTAAGGTCCTTAATAGATATATGTATAAGGACTTAGTGATAGATCAAAAATTGTTAGGTTGATCTAAGCTTTCAACGTGTATCATTCTGTTATAGAATGTATAGATAGAAAGATCAAATCTGTTAGGTTGATCTTGAGATGTAATAGATTAGTCATGAAGAGATCGTAGTGCATCAACCTGATCAACATTGCAGAAATCAGGGCAGAAATCGTAGAGCTTGAAGATCGTAGTGTGCCTGCCTTGAAGGGAACTCTTCGGAAATCGTAGAGTGGTCTCATCGTTCGCCGAGCCAACTCCACGATCGTAGTATGCTGAGTGAATACACGAGCAAGTCAAGAATCGTAGAGTGCTCTCGAGAACGCAGAGTGAACTACACGAGCAAGTTAAGAATCGTAGAGTGCTCTCGAGAACGTAGAGTGAACTACACGAGCAAGTCAAGAATCGTAGAGTGCTCTCGAGAACGTAGAGTGAACTACATGAGCAAGTCAAGAATCGTAGAGTGCTCTCGGGAATGTAGAGTTTAAGACACGATGAAGTAAAGAGTGTAGTGCTATCAACTGTTATCATCGTAGTGTTCAAGAAATGACACTACGATTAGAATCGTAGAGCATCACGACCCAAATCGTAGAGCTCATCTGTCAGTCAGAAAACGTCAAGCCTCATGAGTTGTTTATTCAAGATACGAGGAATGAATCTGAGAAGCTGCAGTGCCCATCAGTCCCAGATTGTATAAAATATCCTTAGGACGCAACAAAGAAGCGTATTGAAGAAGCCAAGGATAGTGCTATGGAAAAGATTGACAAAACACCTTTTCAGGTGGTAGGTGGGAAAGCAGCCTGCAGTGTCAGTGGTCCAGAATGCAGAATTCAGAAGATGTGCAGAAATGTCACCATCACGGTATAGAAAGCTCAGACGCATTTAATACCACAACGGATGGATTCAAACGGATAGTTTTCTGTATCACATATATACAGATCAGACAGATGAGAGAAAAAAAAAGACAAGCAAGCAATAAAACATTCAACGTGAACAATTCTCTAAGGCTCAACTCTACGATCTGAGAAATTCCAAAGCTTGATCAGCTACTCAGTTCTTCACGAACCTGTGCTTACATAGCAACTGAGTAGCAACCTTCAGAACGAAACAACAATCATCATTTAACTGAAGAAGAGTACCAAGTCTGCTGGACTTGAAGAGTTTAAGAGTGAAGTATAAGATAGCCAAGTCTGCTGGACTTGAAGAGTTCAAAAGTGAACTAGAGAAGTTCCTAGACTGCTGGTCTAGAAGGAATCCAGTGGGATTCAGAAGTTTGTAAGAAACATCCTTAGTGAATATCCTACTCGTTGAGTAGAAGAGTGGACTAGGAGCCTTGTGTGCTCTGAACCACTTAAAAATAGCTGTGTCATTTACCTTACTGCCATAACTGCTATATCTTCTATAACTGCTTTACTCGTCTATTACTTTACTGCTTGGTTAAGAAGATTGAAACAAATATTATTCTGCTAAGTTTTAATCACTATCTAAGAACAAGTCTAAAACAGAAAAGATTTTTAAATATCTATTCAACCCCCCCTTCTAGATAACTTGTGCCTATTAAGAACTAACAATTGGTATCAGAGCAGGTTCTATTTTACAGCTCACAAGCTTTAGTAGATCCACAATGGCACTAGTACCAAGCGAATCCAGGACCGGTGGAGGCAGCAAGCCACCGATGTGCAACAAAGACAAATTTGCTAACTGGAAGGTTAGAATGCAAGCTTACATGGACTCAATAGATGAAGATCTATTTGAGACTGTACTTAATGGGCCCTACATACCAACAAAGCTTGCACCAACCATTGACGAGCCAAACAAAGTGCAAATCAAGGTTAAGGAAGAATGGACAGACTCAGAAAAGAAAGCTGTCCAACTTGACAAGAAGGCTAAGAACATCTTGTTCCAATCCTTGGAGGACGATCTATTTGACAATGTTGTAAATTGCAAAACAGCCAAGGAAGTTTGGGAAGCACTGCTGATCATGCATGAAGGAACTGAAGAAGTTAGAGAAAACAAACAGTCTCTTCTAACACAGCAGTACGAGATGTTTGCTCATATACAAGGAGAGAACGTAACTGCCACTTATGAAAGATTCAACATTCTGCTCAACTCTCTACGAGCATATGGAAAGGTCTATCCTAATAAAGATCTGACCATAAAGTTCATGAGAACCCTACCTAGCAAGTGGGATGCCAAGACCACTGCAATAAGAGAATCAAAGAATCTCAACGAAATGACAGTTCAACAACTGTATGGCAATCTCCTGACATACGAGCTGGAGCTGACTCAACGTGCTGAAACCCTTTCAGAAGGAAGAAGAAAGGAAAAGGGTGTTGCTCTTAAAGCAACTGAAAACGTCTCTAAAGTCATCACTGATAATGAATCTGACGATGATGAAGATGATAATGACGATCTTGCCATGATGGTAAGAAAACTAAGAAAATTTATGCGTCAAGGCAAAGCTGGCAAACAAAAGAAGGTCAGCAACTACTCAAGCCAGGAGCAAATACATGACCTATGCTACAACTGCAAAAAGCCTGGCCACTTCATTGCCAACTGCAACAAACCTTTAAGAGAAGAACTAAAGAAGAAGCAGCATGGAAAGAAAGAATACAAACGAAGCAAGAGGCCTCAGAGAAAAGACAAAGGCCTAGTAGCTGGAGGATCATGGAGTGATTCAGATAATGACTCAAATGCTGAGTCTGGAGATGAGGAAGAACCACAAATGGCCAATCTGTGCTTGATGGCCAAACATGCAAAGGACAAACAAAGCCTCAACATTCACAATGTAGATCTTGATGAGGTATTTGATTTCAACTCACCTGATGTAGATATGAATGACTTAAGAACTACACTGCGTGGCATAACTAATGATCTACATCAGTATATGAAGTGGTTCAGAGTGTTATCTAAGGACCATTCACTTCTTCAAGAGGAGAAGAAGAAAGTTCAAGAAGAGCTTGAAACAGCCCTTCTAAGTTCTAATATTCTCTCCAAGCTTAAAGCTGAGAATGAAACCTTAAAGCAGAAAAACACACATTACACACAAAGAGAGTCTAAGCTAACCTCTAAAATTGAGGAACTAGAAAAGACTATCTCTGCATGGAACAAATCCTCATCATCCATGGACTGCCTGCTATCTAATCAAAAAAGCACATTCGACAAGACAGGCTTAGGATTTGGGGAATCAATCCCTGAGCCAAGTGTGGAAAAGACAATGAAAACTAGCTCAAGTAATGTCTCAGGTTTTAGTAGAGGCATTGCTTTTGTTAAATCCTCAAAGTTGGAAGAACAAGTTCAACCATGTTCCACTGATTCCAGTTATACTCAAAGAAGTAAGGGATCACACGCTGGTCTAGGCTTCATAAAGGAGAAGAGTAACCCAACCTCTACTTATCAACCTCGAAGAATCTTAGAGTCAAGAAAAACTAACTCTACGAATCAACTGGGAAGGTACAGTAGAAGTAAAGTATACTCATCACTATTTATGAAACCAAAGAACGCGTGGAAGAAAGAGAATCAGTTTAATAGAAGACCAACCAAGGAACCACACAAGTCCAAGTGGAAGATAAATCATCACACACACACAGGCATGCATCATAATAGATGTTTCATATGTGATAAACATGGTCATAGAGCTACAAAATGTTATTATAACTCCATGCATGTGAGACCCAAGACTAGACAAGTTTGGGTCCCCAAAGGAACTAACAAAGAAGGACCCATGCGAATATGGGTACCAAAATGAAGGTTCAAATGTTTTGACAGGAACAGAGCTCCACGACCTCGACATGGTATCTAGACAGTGGATGCTCAAGGCATATGACCGGGAACAAAGCTCTACTATCCAACTATGTAGAAAAGGAGGGTCCCTCAGTCATTTTTGGAGATAACGGTTCGGGCAAGACAAAAGGATATGGCTCTGCTGGCAATGGGGCAATATCTTTCAGCAAAGTAGCCTATGTGGAAGGACTTCAACACAACCTTCTAAGCATCAGTCAACTCTGTGACAAGGGCCATCAAGTAACATTTCTCAACAATCAATGTCAAGTCAGAGACCTGAAGACATCTGCTATAAAGCTGACCGGAACAAGAGAAGAAAATGTTTACACTATAGACCTTGGTCAACTTAGCTCTGAAGAAACAATATGCTTTCTGGCAAAAGCATCCGAGGAATTAAGCTGGCTATGGCATAGAAGGCTGTCCCACTTAAACTTCAAGAACATGTCAAAACTGGCATCAAAAGATCTTGTAGCTGGTCTGCCTAAGTTCAACTTCGTGAAAGAAAGGCCATGCAACGCCTGCCAGCTTGGAAAGCAAACCAGAAGCTCATTTAAAAGCAAGACTGCCAACTCCATTGACAAACCCCTGCAGTTGCTTCACATGGATCTCTTCGGGCCAATCTCTACTACCAGTCTTGGAGGAAAAAGATACTCACTAGTTGTAGTTGATGACTACACTAGATTCACATGGGTATTTTTCCTAACTTCTAAGGATGAAACAAGCTCCGAGCTAATCAAGATGTTCAGACTGGTGATGAATGAAAAAGGAGAGAAAATCAAGGCCATAAGGAGTGATCATGGAAGAGAATTCGACTTCTCAGAAATGGATCAGTTCTGCACAGACAATGGCATCAGTCACAACTTCTCAGTTCCACGAACTCCTCAACAAAATGGAGTTGCTGAACGAAAGAACAGAACCCTGATAGAAGCTGGAAGGACTCTACTAGCAGCAGCTCATCTGCTTGAATACTTCTGGGCAGAAGCTGTCAACACTGCATGCTACACTCAGAACAGATCATTAATCCACTCTACGATCAAGAAGACACCCTACGAACTATGGAAAGGAAGAAAGCCAAGTGTCAGCTATTTCCATGTCTTTGGCTGTGCATGCTACATTCTCAACAATGGAAAATAGTATTTGACAAAATTCCAGCCCAAGTCAGATGAAGAAATCTTTCTTGGATATGCCACAGACAGCAAAGCCTACAGGGTGTTCAACAAGAAGACACTGAGTGTCGAAGTCTCGATACACATCATCTTTGATGAAACTGACTTAGACAAATTAGTGCCTGAAGACACTACAACCGGTAATACAGACACCACGAATGAAATCGTAGAGCTCAACACTACGATCGTAGTGCCAGATAGTGAAATCATAGAGCGTGATAAAGAGATCGTAGAGAGGTCCATCCAAGACAGTGAGCCTTAACTTCAAGAAGAAGAGATAGACCTTGAAGATCTAAGACAGGAAGGCATCAGGACTGATGTTCCAACTGGGAACAGATGGGCAAGAGATCACACTCAGGATCTAATCATTGGAGATCCAAGTGCAAGAGTCAAGACAAGGGCTGCTACTCAGAATGAATGCTTCTATCTAAGCTTCCTATCACAAATAGAGCCAAAGAAGATAGAGGATGCTATGGAAGACTCCAGTTGGATAGAGGCCATGCAGGAAGAACTCAACCAGTTTGAACGAAGCAAAGTTTGGAGATTGATACCAAGACCAAAGAGTCATCCTGTCATAGGAACCAAGTGGGTCTTCAGGAACAAAATGGATGAGGATGGGATCATTACCAGAAACAAGGCAAGATTAGTGGCAAAGGGCTATTCTCAAGAAGAAGGTATTGACTATGATGAGACATTTGCACCTGTTGCCAGACTTGAAGCTATCAGAATCTTCCTTGCCTTTGCTGCCCACATGAAGTTCAAAGTCTTTCAGATGGATGTCAAAAGTGCATTCCTAAATGGAGAACTTCAAGAAGAAGTCTATGTAGAACAACCTCCAGGTTTCATCAATCCATCTCTTTCCAATTATGTCTATAGATTAGATAAAGCTTTATATGGTCTTAAGCAAGCACCTAGAGCATGGTATGAAACACTAACTAACTTTCTAATAGAAAATGGGTTCACTAGAGGTAGAGTAGATACCACACTGTTTCTCAGAAAGCATAAGGACAAAGTCTTACTAGTTCAAATATATGTTGATGATATCATTTTTGGTTCTACTGAGGAAAAGTTATGTAAGAGATTCTCTAAGCTAATGCAGAGCAAGTTTGAAATGAGCATGATGGGTGAGCTGAGTTTCTTCCTTGGACTGCAAGTAAAGCAGACTGAAGAAGGAATTTTTATAAACCAAGCCAAGTACATCAAAGACTTATTAAAGAAGTATGGCATGGATTCAGCCTCTCCCATGAAAACACCAATTTCTCCTGCAACCAAGCTTGACAAGGATGAGAATGGTAAGACTATTGATATAACTCAATACAGAGGTATGATAGGTTCTCTTTTATACCTAACTGCCAGTAGACCAGATATAATGTTTGCAACATACATATGTGCTAGATTTCAGGCTAACCCTAAAGAATCACATTTGTCTGCTGTAAAGAGGATATTCAGGTATCTTAAGGGTACACCCCACTTGGGGCTGTGGTATCCCAAGGAATCCTCTTTTGATCTAATAGGATATACAGATGCTGATTATGCAGTATGCAAAATAGACAGAAAAAGTACAAGTGGCACCTATCAACTACTTGGAAACAAACTTGTGTCTTGGTTCAGCAAAAAGCAAAATTCAGTATCCACTTCAACTGCAGAGGCTGAATACATTGCTGCTGGCAGGTTCTATGCTCAGATTTTTTGGATGAGAAATCAGCTAGCTGACTACGGGTTTGATTTCAAGTCTATACCTATACACTGTGATAATACAAGTGTCATAGCTATAACTCATAATCCTGTCATGCATTCTAGAACCAAGCATATAGAAATAAGGTATCACTTCATTAGGGATCATGTGCAAAATATATCCCTACTGAAGATCAACTTGCTGATGTGTTTACAAAACCTTTAGATGAATTCAGATTTAATAAGTTAATAAGTGAGCTAGGCATGCTAAATCTATCTTCATGAAAATATGCTCTAGACTGTGCTAACAATGACAGATAAAGGCTGAACTCAAAATCGTAGACATGATCAAGGAAAGCTCACGATCGTAGAGCTGAACTGTCAACTACCTCAACGATCGTAGCAAGAACTTAACTTCCATAAGTGCAGACTCGACGATGATCAAACAAGAAAAGTAGATCATGTGATGTTGAGCTCCATAACAAAGCAATCCCTCCAAGAGGTGCCTCAGGGACAAACCTAACCCTTGAATTACACCAAGAGGTTGGCCCTTCCTGAGTTATCTTAAAAAGAAGGCTTAGTCAAAATCTCATCACTAGGACCCAGAACAGACTCAACGATCGTAGAACAGTCTCAACAGATAGACTCTACGAATGCGGGTCAGACTCTACGACTGCCAGACATACTCTACGACCGTAGGACAGACTCGACGATCGTAGGATAAACTACCAGTGCTGATCAGACTCTACGACCAGAAGTCAGACTCTACGATCTAGATCATACTGAGGACACCTCAGCTTTTAATACTCAAAGGGCAATTCAGTACATTCCTACACATACGAGATCGTAGAGCCAAACAAAATTTTATTTTATTATTACAGTAATGACTGTTTAATATTTTATTTTATTGGTTCAATAATTCCAACGTTGATATTTTATATTATTATTGTTCAATAATTGTCACTGCATAATATTTTCCATTATCAGATCAATAATTCATATTATTTGAATAATATTATTAGATAATATTATTGGCAATGTCTAGAAAGTTCTGTCAAGGAGAGGTTTGGTCACCTAATTGTGCGCCAGTAAAGAAAAATCCTTATTAGAAAGCTCCCTCTTTCCTGGGAACGGTCTGGTTGTCATAATTATGATTCTGTAATATTATTTATGAATGATTAATTATTGATTTATATGATAAGGAAATATTTATTTTATGTGGACATAAATAATGGATAGAAAAATATTTATTTTATGTGGTTATAAATGAAGGAATTAATGTTGAGGTATTTTATCAGTATTTTGTCGGATTGGAAGTATTAAAAAATCCAATCGGTATTCTTAAAGCTCTATTGCGTGAGTGATAATTTTGATCCGACCGTTGGATCGTTATGTTTTTGGATATGTTATACATATATAAGTTAAGTATATATCCAGAAATTTTGAACCGTTAATTATTAACGTATGATTTGTTATGAATTTTAAAAGGTGTTGAAAATCATTCGTTTGTGGATTTCGGATTTTTTGGTTTAGAATTTGGAAAAACTTAAAGCTGCAAAGTTGTAGAGAATTCGATTTCGTGTGGAATGGACATAAAATTTGTATTTTTCTGATAAAAGGGCTATTTATTATGAATTGTTGAAGTTTCAAAAATTAAAATATTTTTTATTAATTTTAGCCGGCGCGAACTTTTGTTTGAAAACATGTGGGCTGCAAATTTGAGTCCAAGATGGTTGGTTTGTTATTCAACAAAGTTGGTGTGGAAGAAAAATATATATATAATATTATTTTATTATTTTAGTCTCCTATGGCGTTCTAGCATTTTCCTATAAATAGGCGCTTAAGTTCGAATTGAAAATCACACTAGAATCAGAGAATTCTTCTTATATAATCTTGAGCGTATTTCTTTAGAGTTTTAGAAAGCTTTGAGCGTAGAAAATAGTGAAAGTTTTCTTTGAGCTTTGGGCACGTAGTATCAAGTCATGGAATATCTGTTGACCCAACAAAGATTGAAGCTATTCAAAGCTGGGAGTAACTTAAATCAGTGACTGAAGTACGTAGCTTTCTCGGCTTAGCTGGTTATTATCGGAGATTCGTAGAAGGGTTTTCTCGAATCACTACTCCATCAACTCAGCTGACTCGGAAAGATACAAAATTTGGTTTGAGTGTGGAATGTGAGAAGTGTTTTCAAGAACTCAAGAGGAGACTTATTTCAGCACCTGTTCTGACAATACCATCTGGCTCAGAGAGATTTGTCATCTACAGTGATGCTTCGGGCAAAGGGTTAAGATGTGTTCTCATGCAACATGGAAAATTCATAGCCTATGCTTCTCAGCAACTCAAAGAATATGAGAGGAATTATCCTACTCATGATCTAGAGTTGGCAGTTGTTGTCTTCGCACTTAAAATTTGGAGGCATTACTTGTATAGGGAGAAAGTGGAGATCTTTACGGATCATAAAAGCCTTAAATATTTCTTCACCCAAAAGGAACTCAACATGCGGCAATGATATTGGCTTGAACTGTTGAAAGATTATGATCATACCATTCAATACCATCCTGGTAAAGTGAACGTAGTAGCTGACGCATTGAGTAGAAGATCATATGCGGGTACGAGTGCGATATTTCTAATGCAAAGGCCCATTTTATATGACTTGCAAAGGATGGAGATAGAGTTAAAGACTCCAAGGACCCACGTAATGATGGCGAATATACGAGTAGAACCAACTGTAATCGATAAAGTTAAAGCTGCTCAAGCTACAGACTTGGAGCTGATGCGTATGAGGAAGAAAGTGCAAGAAGGTGCTATGCTGGAAGCAAGAATCGATGAAAAAGGAATACTTCGAGTCAACTCCATACTTTGGTTCCTAACAACCCTAATTTAAAGTTTAAAATCATGATGGAGGCACATAACACACCGTTTGCAATCCATCCTGGGAGTACCAAAATGTATCATGATCTTCGACATATATTTTGGTGGAGCAATATGAAGAGAGAGATTGCAGAGTTTATCTCAAGGTGTCTAACTTGTCAACGAGTTAAGGCAGAGCATCAAGTACTAAAAGGTCCATTGCAACCACTTGAAATTCCAGAATGGAAGTGGGAGCACATTACCATAGATTTTGCTACCAGTCTTCCCAAGGTTTCTCAAGACATAGATACAATTTGGGTCATTGTTGATAGATTGACCAAGTCGGCTCATTTCTTACCTATACGAGAAACTTATACACTTGAACGTCTTACTCGTATGTATATAAACGAGATTGTAAGATTGCATGGTATGCCGGTATCCATAGTTTCTGATCGAGACCCAATATTCACTTCAAGATTTTGGGTTAGTTTGCAAAAAGTTATGGGCACGAATTTACGATTTAGTTCGGCTTATCATCCTCAAACGGACTCGTAGTCAGAGAGGACTATTCAAACTCTTGAAGATCTTTTAAGACTATGTGTCCTTGACTTC
Source organism: Panax notoginseng (assembly GCA_016801055.1). Taxonomy (NCBI): domain Eukaryota; kingdom Viridiplantae; phylum Streptophyta; class Magnoliopsida; order Apiales; family Araliaceae; genus Panax; species Panax notoginseng. The sequence continues at coordinate 100,701,137 of CM029018.1, forward strand.
AAGAGAAGTTAGGACAAGTTCTTACCATTGGTGGAGTTTTTCTACAACAACAATTATCAAGCAAGTATTGGCATGGCTCCATTCGAGGCGTTGTATGGAAGAAAGTGTCGTTCTCCAGTATGCTGGGATGAGGTGGGTGAAGCAACATTGTTGGAACCAAAGTTGGTACATATGACTACGGAAAAGATTCAAACGATCCGATAACGTATAAAAATCTCACAAGATCGACAAAAGAGTTTTGTTGATCTTCATCGAAAGGACGTGGAATTCGATATTGGAGATCATGTGTTGTTACGTGTTACTCCATGGAAAAGAGTTACGAGATTTGAAAAGTGAGGAAAGCTCAATCCTCGATTCATTAGCCCATTTTTAATCCTCGATTAAGTAGGAACTGTGGCCTATAGACTCGCTTTACCGCTAAGTATGTCTCGTGTTCATAACGTTTTTTACATATCTATGTTACATAAATATGTGAAAGACCCGAACCACATTATTGAGTTAGAACCAGACGAAATAGCGGAAAATTTAACGTATGAAGAGGTTCTTGTTAAAATCTTAGATAAGAAGGAGCATATTTTACGTTCCAAGGTTATACCTCAAGTCAAAGTATTGTGGAGAAACCACAATGTTGAGGAAATAACCTGTGAGTTAGAATCTAAAATGAAATCAAGGTATCCTTACCTCTTCAATATACCAGGTACATACCCTAATTTTGAGGGAAAAATTTCATAAGAAGGGAAGGTTGTAAGGCCCTAACTTTTATGAATAATGATAATTTTTCTATAAATATCATTTTTGAATATTATGGAGTGAATTTGATATAATGTTATTGTTGTGGGTAATATCTATAAATTTTGTAAAGTACGCAAGTTGTTATATAATATTCGATTGGTCGGAGAATGTTCGTTTTAACAAAAAATATTCGTACGACGACACAATCATTGGTGGACCCCACAACAGAATTATTGTCGAATTAAGAAAACGACAAAAATATTTTTTTATAAAATAACGGCGAAAGTTTTACCGTTAACTATTAGAATACCTGGTGGTTAAAATATAGTAATATGCGTTGTTGCACAGTAGCACACGGTATTGCACAGTATTTTTGAATTATTGATTCTTACGTAAGAATGCAGTACTCAATAATTGTTACAGTAATTACTGTTTAATATTTTATTTTATTGGTTCAATAATTGCTACGTTGATATTTTATATTATTGTTATTCAATAATTGTCACTGCACAGTATTTCCCATTATCAGATCAATAATTCATATTATTTGAATAATATTATTAGATAGCATTATTGGAAATGTCTAGAAAGTTCTGTCAATGAGAGGTTTGGTCACCTAATTGCGCGCTAGTAAGAAGAAATCCTTATTGGAAAGCCCCCTCTTTCCTGAGAACGGCCTGGTTGTCATAATTGTGATTCTGTAATATTATTTGTGAATAATTAATTATTGATTTATATGATAAGGAAATATTTGTTTTATGTGGACATAAATGATGGATAGGAAAATATTTATTTTATGTGGTTATAAATGAAGGAATTAATGTTGAGGTATTTTATCAGTATTTTGTCGGATTGGAGGTATTAAAAAATCTAATCGGTGTTCTTAAAGCTCTATTGCGTGAGTGATAATTTTGATCCTACCGTTGGACCGTTGTGATTTTTGGATATGTTATACATATATAAGTTGAGTTTATATCCACAAATTTTGAACCGTTAAAAATTAACGTATGATTTGTTATGAATTTTAAAAGGTGTTGAAAATCATTCGTTTGTGGATTCCGGATGTTTTCGGTTTGGAATTTAGAAAAACTTAAAGCTGCAAAGTTGTAGAGATTTCGATTTCGTGTGGAATGGACATAAAATTTGTATTTTTCAGATAAAAGGGCTGTTTATTATGAATTATTGAAGTATCGAAAATTAAAATATTTTTTATTAATTTTGGGCGGCGCGGACTTTTGTTTGAAAACATGTAGGCTGCAAATTTGTGTCCAAGATGGCTGGCTTATTATTCAACAAAGTTTGTGTGGAAGAAAAATATATAAATAATACTATTTTATTATTTTAGTCTCCTATGGCGTTCTAGCATTTTCTTATAAATAGGCGCTTAAGTTCGAATTGAAAATCACACTAGAATCAAAGAATTCTTCTTCTATAATCTTGAGCGTATTTTTTTAGAGTTTTAGAAAGCTTTGAACGTAAAAAACAGTGAAAGTTTTTTTCAAGAATATCCCCGCTATACCAGTTGGAATACTCTTCTTTTCAAGGTAAGGGATATTATTTTTATTCAGTATTCATATGAAATAATATTTTCTTACATACTCTGTAGTATGTAAGTAATATTATTTTGTTTTAGATTTCGAATTCTATACTCGTTTGTTAAAATTTTAGCTTCTATACTCCATGAAATTAGTAGAATATCCTTGATATTTGCTCTTCATCCAGTATTTTTTCATGGAAATATTATTCTGAGCATTCTTGATAAGTTTTAATTTTTTTATGTCGGAGTACTATTCACGGGGTTACTATTCCCGAAGTACTATTCATGGGGTACTATTCACTCGAGTACTATTCACCCGGAGTACTATTCATGATAAAAATTGATTCATTTTCGGTCCAAATTATTTTCGGTACAATATTATTCTTGAATTTTACTCCACAAAGCAGTATCATGTTAACGATTTGGACGTTATTGATTTCTGGATAAATTAAATTATAAATCTTTAAAAATTTATCCTTGAACTTGTTTTTTTGAATTCTTATATCATTGTCATCATTCTCATGTTAATATTATGTTGAAAGTCATATGTGGCCTGTAGTGCATAGATGGACTTGGTATGATTATGACCAGGGATTATTTAGTATAATCATGACCGTAATGTTACAAATGATGTGGTAAAAGTCCTCATTGGCCCGTAGTGCATTGATGGACAGTTGTTGGCATGATCATGACCATTGATGAATACACGAATATCCTTGGCCCGTAGTTCATGGATAATTTGTGGTCGTGATACTAACGAATATCCTTGGCCGTAGTGCAGGGATGATGTGGATTATTTATTAAGCTGAGTCTCAGCGATAAAAGTGATGAAAAACCTTTTAAATCATATAAGATAGTAGATTTTATTCTCTACTTGACTCTTCTAATGGATTACTTGTTCCGCTGCAGTTAAACTTGATGTTTGTTATATTTTATCAGTTTAACACTGTTGAAGGCTAACGATAAATTATTCTGTATTATCTTAGTTATAATATTTCTTACTGGGCTAGTTGAGCTCACCCTTTTGCTTTCATTGTTCTCTTCAGGAAATGAGAACGTAGCAGGGACTAGTCGGGGAACGGAGTGACGGTCCAGATGATAGCATTAGTAGTCCTCACTATTCTATGAAATAGTGTGATAATAAATGTATTGAGGACTTATTTTGAGTTTTAATACTGTCTAGACGACAATATTTGTATTAAAACTTACAGCTCATGTTGTATATTTAAGTTTGTATTTGTATTCTGTACCATGTATTTGGCGACTCAGAATGAGTGATGTATACCTATTTTGGGGGCATCACACAACACACCATCTGCAATCCATCCTGGGAGTACCAAAATGTATCATGATCTTCGACATACATTTTGGTGGACCAATATGAAGAGAGAGATCGCAGAGTTTATCTCGAGGTGTTTAACTTGTCAACATGTAAAGACAGAGCATCAAGTGCCAAAGGGCCATTGCAGCCACTTGAGATTCTGAAATGGAAGTGAAAACACGTTACTATAGATTTCGTTACGGGTCTTCCCAAGATTTCTCAAGGCATAAATGCGATTTGGGTTATTGTTGATAGATTAACCAAGTCTGCTCATTTATTGCCTATACGGGAGACTTATTCCCTTGAACATCTTGCTCGTATGTACGTGAATGAGATTGTGAGATTGCATGGCATGCCAGTATCCATAGTTTCGGATCGTGATCCAAGATTCACTTCACGATTTTGAGTTAGCTTACAGAAAGCTATGGGTATGGATTTACGATTTAGTTCGGCATACCATCCTCAAACGGACGGGCAATCAGAAAGGACTATTCAAACTCTTGAAGATCTATTAAGACTCTGTGTCCTAGATTTCAAAGGGAGTTGGGATAAGTACTTACCATTGGTGGAATTCTCCTACAACAACAGTTATCAAGCAAGTATAGGCATGGCTCCATTCGAAACGTTGTATGGACGAAAGTGTCGTTCTCTAGTATACTGGGACAAGGTGGATGAAGCAACATTGTTGGGACCAGAATTGGTACGCATGACTACAGAAAAGATCCAAATGATTTTGCCACGTATTCAAACCTCACAAGATCGACAAAAGAGTTATGCGGATCTTCATCGAAAGGACGTGGAATTTAATATTGGGGATCATGTATTGTTACGTATTGCTCTATGGAAGGGAGTTACAAGATTTAGAAAGAGAGGAAAGCTCAATCCAAGATTTGTTGGTCCATTTGAGATTCTTGATCGAATAGGAAATGTGGCCTATAAACTCACATTACCTCCAAGCATGTCTTGTGTTCATAATGTTTTTCACATATCTATGCTTCATAAATATGTGAAAGACCCGAACCACATTATTGAGTTAGAACCAGATGAGATAGCCGAAGATTTAACGTACGAGTAGGTACCTATTAAGATCTTGGATAGGAAAGAGCATGTCCTACGCACCAAGATTATACCACAAGTTAAGGTTTTGTAGAGGAACCATGCTATTGAAGAAATGACCTGGGAGTTAGAATCATAAATGAAAGTGAGGTATCCTCACCTTTTCGAAACACCAGGTACGTACGTCAATTTTGAGGATAAAATTTCATAAGGAGGGGAGGTTGTAAGACCCCAACTTTTTAATTGAATTTCCTCTATTCTTTATCTTGAAATAGTAAGGTGTTAAGTGATATGATGCTTTGGTTATGAGTCAAATGTGTAAATTTTGTAAAATAAGCAAGTGGTTATAAAATATTCATTATTGTCGGGGAATATTTTGTTGGTCGTGGAATATTCTTGCTGTCAGGGAATATTTGTATGACGGCGCAGCCATTTATGGGCCCCATAACGGAAAACAGTCGGATAAAGAAAACGATAAGTTTGAGTTTTTATAAATAACGGCGTAGTTGTTACCGTTAACACTGTTGGAATACCCGGTGGTTAAAGTATAGTAATACGCATGGTTGCACAGTAGCACATGGTATTGCACAGCATTGTTGGATTATTGATTCTTATGTAAGAAGGCACTACAACACAAGGCAAACATAATTTGTTACAAGACTGGCAGCGCCACTTCGACCGCTCAGTGTTGTACTATAGAAGTGGCGCGGCCGCGCCACTTCGATCAGAGGCAAAAAAATGGCTTTGCTTCTGCAGAGCCTGAACATAAGCATTGCTAAGCCTACATCTCAGACAAACTATAATGCTCCTCTATATGCATATAAACTCTTCTAACATCATGACATGCCATTTCATACTAATTAACAGAGAAATTCAAGCAATTATAAGAATTTAACAAAACTCATAATTAAGAACATGTTTTGACATTAATGTTACCTCTTGAGTTTGTGAATTGAATTTCCCATTACAAGTTCAGATTGCTCACTTAAATTGCAATTCCCTCTCTATATTACTCTTATAAGATAAATTTTAGCAACTAAGAAATGAGGGAATATAGCTGCTATTTATAGAGAAATGGCTGCCCAATTTATGGCTTTGTACTGTGGTTTGAACCAATGGAAGATAGAAGGAAACATTGGACATGAAGAAGTTGGCCAACCACCCTTTCCACACCATCTTCATAGCCATCATCACCACCATATCTAGTCACTGTTCAAGGCTCTGCACTTCACGTAAAGGAAATAAAGGGTACTGTTGCCAACTGATTTGAGACAAGGTTTTCTAATACTCAGCAACTTGGCTCTACATTATTTAGTTTGGTTCCTTTTTTGGTCTACAAGTGTGATTTTAATGTGTTAATGCTACTACAAAATGAAAAATTATGGATTATATATGTACACATACCATATAATCCATGTATATTAGTTTAGTCCAAATAATATTTAAATTGGATTGGAATATAATTAGTTGGGTATTAACAATCCATTACTTCCACACAATTTTATTATTCCAATTATACTTACTTATTGAAATAATTGTTAATTATCAAATCATTGATTCATTCTAATTTAATATTACATAAAGTACATCTTTAATGTCTTCACACATACATGTTGTCACATAAGCCTCCTTTATGTAACTTATAATTCATTCAATCTTACTATATAGTTTTATATATTATATAGTCACATTAAAGTGTCACACTACATTTCCTTTTTAATTGAATGTATGTACTATATATAATACTATTAATTATCACATATATTGCACACAACAATTAATTGAATAAATGTAAATCTTATTATATTAATTATTTACTCATTAATATTCTATTACTCACAATAACAATTAATAAACAATATGATATTAATTAATCATTCACTTCTTAATTCATTCATTCTTTAATTTAATTAAACCTTCATAATTTCCATTCTCGCACCACACAAGGCATTTCACAAGTCTCATCATATTTCCCCACATTTTCTCAATTATTATAACTTTAATTTAATCTAATTGAGCTACTCATCTCATGACACATAAATATTTATATAAAATAATTATTCACATTCTTATTAATATCATTATTAATTTTTATTCATAAAATTCACGGTTCTTATATCATCCCCCTCCCTTATAAAAATTTCGTCCTCGAAATTGGTACAAGGTTACACAAATAGATGGGGATAGTCCCTCACCATCCTATCTTCTATTCCCACATGGCCTCCTTGGCGTTATGGTTTCGCTAAAGTACCTTTACAGAAGATATAATTTTATTTCTTAATGTCTGCTCTTTCCTATCTAATATTTGGACATGAATTTCTTTATACGCCAGATTATTCTCCACTTAAATGGGCTCGTAGGAAATCACGTGTTTGTAGTCAAGCTTGTACGGACGTAACACGAAGATGTGAAAACACGTTGTGAATGTGCTCCAACTCGGGTGGTAATGCAACTTTGTATGCAACTTCTCCCACTCGCTTCAATATCTCGAATGGTCCTATGAACCTCAGACTCAATTTTCCCTTCTTATTGAATCATATTTTTCCCTTCCAAGGAGATACTTTCAAGAAAATGAAACTTTCGATTTTAATGTTCCGGTCTTGTCGATACAAATCTGTGAACTTTTTCTGGTGATCTTGAGCTGCTACTAGTCTGGCTCTTATCACTGTCACTACATCTGCGGTTTGTTGAACTAATTTTGGTCCTAATATCTTTCGTTCTCCGACTTCAACCCAACACAATAGTGTTCTGCACTTTCTTCCGTAAAGATCTTCGTATGGCAGCATACCGATACTCACATGATAACTATTGTTATATGCAAATTCTACTAAGGGTAGGTGATCATCCCAGTTTTCCTTGAAGTCCATCACGCAAGTTCTAAGTATGTCCTCCAACGTTTGTATCGTTCGCTAACTTTGTCCGTCTGTCTGCGGATGATAAGTAGTACTCAACCTTAATTGTGTTCCCATCCTCCCTTGTAAGCTTTTCCAGAATTTGGACGTGAAGCGCGGATCTCGATCAGAGACAATTAACAGCAACCTTCTATGTTGTGAAATAATTTCCTTTACGTACAGGGTAGCTAACTGATTCAAATTATATCTGATCTTGATCTGTAGAAAATGAACCGTCTTCGTTACTCAATCTACGATAACCCAAATGGAATCAAAACCTTTCTTCGTGACTGGAAGTTCCACCATGAAGTCCACCGTAATGTGATCCCATTTCCACTCTAGTATTTCCAATGGTTGAAGTAGAACACTCGGCCTCTGGTGCTCTGCTTTGACCCGTTGGAAAGTAATACATCTACTGACGCACTACGCGACTTCTCATTTTAGATTAGGCCACCAAAAATGTTGCCTCAAATCTAGGTACATCTTCGTGCCTCCTGGATGAAAGAAATACGTTGTATTGTGTTCCTCATGCAAAATTTCTTCCCTCAACTCGGTTATTGTTGGTACCCACACTCTCCCTTCGAATCTCAAAATATCGTCTTCCTCGTTAGATTGGTCAACAGGGTTGCTATCTTGGAAAAATCCTGGATAAATCTTTGATAGTACCCAGCTAACCCTAAGAAACTTCTTATCTCTGTAGGTGCCTTCGGTTGTTCCCAGTTACTTACCGCTTCCACTTTTGCAGGATCCACGGAAATTCCATTTTGATCTATCACGTGTCCTAAGAATTGAACCTTCTCCATCCAAAATTCACATTTCAAAAATTTTGCGTACATCTTTTCTCTTCTCAATGCTTCCAAAACCATCTTCAGATGTTCGTCGTGCTCTTCCTTAGTCTTTGAATAAATCAAAATGTTGTCGATAAATACTACTAACAACTTATCTAAGTATGGCTTCAAAACTCGGTTCATCAAGTCTGTGAATGCTATCGGAGCATTAGTCAATCTGAATGACATTACCAAAAACTCGTAGTGTCCATAACGGGTTCGAAATGTTGTCTTTGGTATGTTTTCCTCCCGTACTTTCAACTGGTGATAACCCGTCCGTAGATCTATTTTTGAGAAACAATTCACTCCCTTCAGTTGATCAAAATAGTTGTCTATCCTTGGTAACAGATATCTATTCTTGATCGTTACTCTATTCAATTCTCGATAATCGATACAGAGCCTCATTGATCCGTTCTTCTTTTTAACAAACAACATTGGTGCTCCCCAAGGAGACACACTCGGTCATATTTAACCTTTATCTAGTAACTCTTGTAGTTGTATCATCAATTCTTTCATTTCTACTGGCGCCATACGATATGGAGCTTTCGAAATTGGTGTCGTTCCCAGTGCTAAGTCTATTATGAATTTGATTTCTCTGTCTAGCAGAAGACCAGGCAGATGGTTCAGAAATACAACTTGGAATTCCCTCACTACAAATATATCATTGATTTCTACTCCCTTTTTTCGAGTATTTACAATGTAAGCTAAGTAACCTACACATCCTTTTCTTAAAAATTTCTTGGCCTGCATCATTGTAAGACAACACTATTTCTTAAGAGATGAGCTACCATAAAACACTACCTTAGACTTATTCGAAGTCTGAAGGTTTATACCTTTATTCTGACAATCAATTATCGGAGCATGGTTATACAACCAATCCATTCCCAATATTATGTCAAACTCTCCCAATCTTATCGAGATCAAGTCTACGCTTAGTTCATGATCTCTAATGTTTACGCGACAATTTCGGTAAACATATTCTACGATGATTACTTCCTTATTCGCAACTTCTATGTTCAAAGGATTTTTTAATCATTCTCGGGGTAAATTAAGTCGACTAGAAAATTCTTCAGATACAAAAGAACAGGTGGCACCCGAATCAAATAATACATATGTATTTATATCATTGATCGAGATAATACCTGACACCACGTCCTTCGCAGCTACTACATCCTGGATGGTCATGTTAAAGGTTCTGGCAGTTGGGCGGTTGGATTGCATCAGTCCGCCAATCATCAGTTTACTGCCTCCCCCTTATTGGCCACTTCCTCCGTCGCTCCCTTTCTTTGGGCAGTCCTTAATCAGGTGGTCCGCCGAGCCATAAGCGAAACAACCCTCGATTTTCTTAGGCTTCGGGTAGTTAGGTGAAATATGCCCTTCCTGGTCGCAGTTGTAGCAAGTATTGCGCCCCTTCCAGCACTCGCCTTAGTGATTCTTCCCACACTTCGAGCATCCCTCTGCCCTTTTCTTCCCTCCATGAAAATTCCCCACTTGATTGTTGTGGTTTTTGTTGTTGTTATTCTCCCATTTCTTCTTTCCTAAATTACTTCCCCTGCTACTGCTTCCTCCACGGCTTTCTCCTCCCGTGTTCTTACCCTTCTTCTCCTCGTTGTACAAACTCAAGGCCTCACTACCTCCCTCTAAAATAATGGCCTTCTCCAGTAATGTCTCAAATGAATAGATCTGAAGGACCGACACCTTGTTGAACAACCAAGGTTTCAGTCCCTGCTCAAAACGTCTAGCTTTCCTCTCTTCATCCCCTACCTGATGTTCTACAAATCGGGCTAGCTCATTGAACTTAGCTGCGTATTGCGCCACCGTCATATCTCCCTGCTTAAGTTCTAAGAATTTCACCTCCATTCTGTTCATCATGCTTTTCGGGAAGTAGTTCTCAAAAAATAGTCTTGAATCTCTCTAATGCTATTATCCCTTCTCTTGCTCTTTGCTAATTCGCCTCCCACCAGTAGTTCGCCTCGCCTCTCATCATGTAGGTGGTAAACATCGTCTTCTAGAGTTCACCCGCACGAGTGATGGTGAAGGCCTTTTCTATTTCCTTAATCCATGTATGCACCATGATCGGATCGGTAGTACCCATGAATTTTGGAGGTCCTACACTCCTAAAGTCATTAAAGTTTGTGACAGGAACTGCTTAGGGATTGGGGCAATTAGGTTCATTGTTCCTTCCCCTAAGAGCCTCCCCTAACAGATCTACTAGGCTCTGGATAGGGTCTCTCGTTATTGACTGATTCTTCCGGTGTCGCTGGTCTACGTCTGGGCGACAATTTTTGCATTACAAAATTTTTATTTTTATTATCAAATTGTACTACTCAAATATTTCTCAAATGAAAAAGGAATAAGATTTCATATCACATTTCTGAAATAAGATCATTTATATTCATATGCCAAATCATTACATCAACATGATTATCCCTAGCATACTTTTATAAATGTCACACATATCCTCTAATATGACAAAAGATAGGGAGAAATACTAACATACTACCCCGTTAACATAAGCATACTTGGGTTTTACATAACTATCACATATCTTACACAAAAGATTGGGATTACAACAACAGATCATAGATGACTACCAACTACTACTACTAAATTACTAACACCTAGACCTCAATCTAACATTTTGCGCTCCACAGCGCTCTTGTATTCCACTTGTGTTATGTGTGCCACCAAATCTCAGCTAATGGTATGTCGGGTCTTTCCATACTCCGCTGGATAATGATATACACCATCAATTAATCTCTCCATGGTCGTGCGCAAAGCATAGCCCATCTTGTTCATCTTCCTCCTCTTGCATCTCACCTCATCTTCCAGGTCTCCTGCTCTATCATTAGCTTCTTCCCACTTCTCCTCAAAGTGGATCCTCTCCATCACTTCCATCTCCAGTTGTGCCTGAAGAACCTCCTTCTCAGCTTTCTCACTAAGCTCCCTCTGCTCAGACTCCTCTAGCTTACCTGCCAATTCCATATTCCTAACTATTGAACGATGAAAAAAGGCACCCATCTGTACTCCTGCTTCCTTGCGATACGCAAGTTCTACTTCCAACTCATGCATCTTCAGTTGCCTCTAATGAGCCTCAGCTTCTAACTCCTCAACTCTACATCCTAACTCCAAAATCTGATCCTCATACTCACCCAGCATCTGATCCTCAAATGTAGTCTCATCAGGATCTTCTGCGAGCTCGTCCTCCATGGGTTCCTCCTCTAGATCTGTCTCTATGGGAAATGGCTCCATCTCCTCCTCCTCATCCTCATCATTTATAGGAGCCACTGTCAAAATGGACTCAGCTATCAATGGTGCCTCGTACACCACGTGTATATCATGTGGCTCCTCCTCTATGACTCTACTAGGTTCTCCCAAGTTCGTCATCCTAAAACCACGAACATAAGATAACAAATAACAAACTACATCAGAATGTTAAATAAAACATAAGTTCACTGTATAGAATGAAATTATATTCTATAACACACTAACTCTCTCTTTACGAAAACTCTACATAAGTTTCATCTCTTCCTATCTTCTAAGTTCTTCGAAGTTATAATCTAAGGACTCTCGCTCCTAAGGTTTAGATTCTTGGTTCTATATCAACATTACATGCTTGAACACTTCAAACATTATTCTAATCCTGTATTACAGCTTAAGACTTTAATGTACAAATGTTGCAAGGTTCTACTTGCCAATAAAATAGTCAGACTATTCTGGCTTGTGGCGCGGCCGCGCTGCTCCCTGATAAAACCAGACTTAAACTTTCAATAGCATGGCTACAGTTTAATATTTAGCATAAACAGATCATGATACACATGTTAAAAGGTTCTGGACTTAGTTTTATGTTCCTTAAGCTCATTTCAATATTATTTTTCAAATCTCATAGTTTTATTCCGAAAGTTTCCATTTAATGAGGTTAAGAGAATTCATTATGTAAAAGGGTGATCCTATTGCATAGTATATACAATATTGATACTAAACCATTCTTATTATGCATGCTTGCATGTATTTAGTTTACTTACACATAACTAGTATACTCCGTTACTCGAAAACCTTCTTTGAAACATGCTTTACTAGTCTATATTACGCTTTACTAGTTGAATGCATATATCAACCATGCTTAGAGTCATAAAAGATGCTTTTGTGTTTGTACATATATTCAAAATGTGATTCACATCATACTTTTCGAAATTAGTTCTCAAACCACTATGCAACCTCCTTTATGCAAGACAACTTAAAACAACATCGTATGCTTATTTGTACGCATATTCAAGCTATGTTCAAGTGTTTAAAAGTCAGAACTTAAAGGATATTACGATCATCATTTTGAAAATCTACAAGTTTCTTTTTTAAAACTCATGCTAAATCAAGCTAATATGTAAAGCAGATTTATAACACACTTCATATCCATATGTTCACACAAGTAAGACATAAATATAGACTAGAAAGATCATAATTTAAAATACACTAAGTTCGTCATGATTTATGTTTCAAAACCTTACGATTTGTTTTCAAAATCAATATAACCAAGCTAAAACAACTTACTATAACCAAAACAATATCAATCCATATGTTATGGTTATTTACATGCATAATCTAACCAACATAACAAGCTCATGACAACACAAGCCAAACAAAATTTGTTCTAAGACCGGCAGCCAGCGCGGCCGCTCAGTGTTGTACTATAGAAGTGGCGCGACCGCACCACTTCGATTAGAGGCAAAAAAATGGCTCTGCTTCTGCAAAGCCTCAACACAATCATTGCTAAGCCTACAACTCAGACCAACTACAATGTCTCTCGATATGCATATAAACTCTTCTAACACCATGACATGCCATTTCATACTAATTAACAGAAAAATTCAAGCAATTATAAAAATTTAACAAAACTCAAAATTAAGAACATGTTTTGACATTAATGTTACCTCTTGAGGTTGTGAATTGAATTTCCTTTTACAAGTTCAGATTGCTCACATAAATTGTTATTCCCTCTTTATTTTACTCATATCAGATAAATTCTAGCAACTGAGAAATAAGGGAATATGGCTGCTATTTATAGAGAAATGGATGCCTAGTTTATGGCTTTGCACTATGGTTTGAACCAATGGAAGTTAGAAGAAAACATTGGATATGAAGAAGTTGGCCAACCACCCTTTCCCCCCCATATTCATAGCTATTATCACCACCATAGCTAGTCACTGTTCAAGGCTCTTCACTTCACGCAAAGGAAATAAAGGGTATTGTTGCCAACTGATTTGGGACAAGGTTTTCTAATACTCAGCAACTTGGCTCTACATTATTTAGTTTGGTTCCTTTTTTGGTCTACAAGTGTGATTTTAATGTGTTAATGCTACTACAAAATGAAAAATTATGGATTATATATATACACATACCATATAATCCATGTATATTAGTTTAGTCCAAATAATATTTAAATTGGGTTGGAATATAATTAGTTGGGTATTAACAAACCATTACTTCCACACAATTTTATTATTCCAATTATACTTACTTATTGAAATAATTGTTAATTATCAAATAATTGATTCATTCTAATTTAATATTACATAAAGTATATCTTTAATATCTTCACATATACATGTTGTCACATAAGCCTCCTTTATGTAACTTATAATTCATTCAATCTTACTATATATTTTTATATATTATATAGTCACATTAAAGTGTCACACTACATTCCCTTTTCAATTGAATGTAGGTACTATATATAATACTATTAATTATCACATATATAGCACACAACAAGTAATTGAATAAATGTAAATCTTATTATATTAATTATTTACACATTAATATTCTATTACTCACAATAACAATTAATTAACAATATGATATTAACTAATCCTTCACTTCTTAATTCATTCATTCTTTAATTTAATTAAACCTTCATAATTTCCATTCTCGTGCCACACAAGGCATTTCATAAGTCTCATCATATTTTGCCACATTTTCTCAATTATCGTAACTTCAATTTAATCTAATTGAGCTACTCATCTCATAACACATAAATATTTATATAAAATAAATATTCACATTCTTATTAATATCATTATTAATTTTTATTCATAAAACTCACGGGTCTTTCACTCATGCTCTATGCATTTTCAGGAAAACTATGCACTCGGAGAACATGTAGAGATAACCAGCTGAAAAATCCTCAAAACAAAAAAACGTACATTGTGAATTGGCACCAGCCTAAGTGAGACATAGCATCCAGTAACAGTCCCAAATTGGGGACTATTCGACATTCACTCCTACTGAGTGAATGTCAAATGGGTTTCTAAGCTCCTATTAATACTACATGTACATGAAGTATATATGCAATTAATATAATTGGGGGAAACTAAGCAAATTCTACTTAGTTTATTTTTTCAATGATATAAACTAAGTAAGTGCTACTCAGTTTATGAGAAATATTGAAGATTGAAGAGAGTATTATTGAATATTGTAGCAAATTAAGCTTATGCGACTTAGTTTACTAAAGTTTCTAATAAGTGTACTACAGATTTAGTTTAATTTTGAAGTAGATCACTAAGCAAATACTACATGGTATTTTAATAACAGGGTTTATTTTATTTTATGTTATTTTATTTTATTTTATTTTTTGTTATTTTATTTTATTTTATTTGATCTTATATTATATTATATTATATTATATTATATTATATTATATTATATTACTTTATTAAATTCAATTAATTAAAATAAATTAAATTTAGCTTATTAAATTAAATTAAATTTATTTTATTAAATTAAATTACAATTTATTTTATTATTATTATTTTATTTTATTCTACTTTATTATTTATTTTTCTTTTAGTTTGTATTATATTATATTACCTAATTTTCTAAATTGTTTATATTCTATTAAATTAATTTAAATTTATTAAATTAAATAAAATTTATAGTTTTATATTATCTTATATTATATTATGTAAATTTAATATTGGCCGATTGAAGAATTCTGACAAATTTTAGAGGGTTCACAAATTTTGCAATTGAAGAATTATGACAAAAATTCCGTCGGGAATTCTGTTAGAAATAGCAAATATTATACTCCATTCCAGCAATCCAAATCAAGTTATACAACATTCCAAATCAAATTACAAACAAACATACAAAGCAGAATATTAATCCAAAACAGCAAAACATTATATAAAACATTACAAACAAACATACAAATTGATGCAAAGCTTATACAGAGCCTTCAATATCGATCTCAATTTCAGCATATTAATCCAAATTTCAGCAACATTTCATCTCAACAAGAAAACAGAATATTTATACACAACTACAATTCAGAGCATAATTTAACATAATCCAATTTCATCAAATATATGGGCCATCAACTGATCTTTGCAACAAATTAAACCTAAAAACATAAATTAATTATACTAACCTTCAAAAATAGCAGTAGAAGAAGAAAAGAGGAGGAGGAGGAGGAGGAGGAGCAACAACATAGTGGTGGTGGACAAGAACTGGTGGCCGTGGGAGGGGGTAGGGGGACCGGGGGGAGGGGGTAGGGGGACTGGTGGGTGGGGGGAGGGTGTAGGGGGACTGGTTGGTGGGGGGAGGGGGTAGGGGGACTGGTGGGTGGGGTGGGGGGAGGGGGCAGGTGGACACTGGTGGACAGTGGGGAAAGGGAGGGGACAGGGGGGACAGGACGGGGCAGGGGCAGGGGTGGGGGACCGGGAGGGAGCGAGTGAAGAGAGAGAGAGTGTGAGACAGAGAAGAGTGAGTAAAGAGAGAGATAGATAGAGTGAAAGTGAGAGGCGCTGGGTAATCAGATTAGGTTTTAAGAGTTAGTTTCGACAGAATTTTCGTCGGAATTAGTCCCTCAGAAATAAGTTATTTTCGACGAACATTCCCTCGGAAATAACTCTTATTTCATCGAGATTAGTTTCGCGCGGGCAGGAAAGATGGCGGCAAGAAAGACCTAGTACTTCCGATGGAATTCCGTCAGAAGTAAGCTATTTTCGAGGGACTTATACTCGACCGATTATTCCGTCGAACCTAACCTATTTTCGAGGGAATTAATTCTATCGAGACTAATTCCGTCAGAATAAGCCAATTTCCTTGTAGTGTTATACCTTTGATAGTTTGTTTAACTTTTTTAGAGGATACGAATTCTTCTTTAGTTACTCAAATTCACAGAGAAATCCTTTCTCTCTCAAACTCTCTAGAGCTCTCTCTCTCTCTCTTTCTTTCTTCTTTCTTCTTTCTTCTCTCTGTTTTGTTTTCTTTAGAATTAGTCTTAGGCTGATAAAACTTAACCTAAAACTTTAACCATGATGACTTGTTAATATTCTAACATTATTGTTTTGATGATGACTTGGATTTCTGTACTAAATTGTTTATTGTGAAATTTCAAGAAATTGATAAAAAGATCATTGATGATTTGATCAAAGACTTTGAAGACTTTTGTGTCCTAAAATTTTAATGTAAGGTCATTGCAAATATTTGATTTTTCAATTCAAGGCAATAGGACATTATATGTGCATTTTATATGATAAGTATTTTATGCATACGTAAAATTGAGAAGGTATACAAATTGAATTATCAACTGATTTTAATATTCAGGATTTATGAAATTAATTGATAAAATGGTTAGATACTGCCATGTGATATTATATTAGAAGAGTTCAAATGTGGTTATTTCTCTATTTTTTCCAAGGTTATCCTAATTCTATAAGTTGGTATATTACATGTGTAAGGTGATAAGAATCAGAGTTGTTGTGCATCTTGGAAGTTGTTTAGCTTGTGACGGTAAAGTCATGATTGTTATCTCTTAGTGGTTCACTTGCATATGTCTCGGATGTGACGCCCCCAAAATTAGGTATACATCACCCATCTTGGGTCGTCAGATACATAGTACAGAATACAAATACAACTTACTCATACAACTGTCGTGTACAATACGACAAAACATAAACTGTGAGTTTGAATACAAATAATATCTTCTAGAGAGTATTCATACTCAAAAGGAGTCCTCATTACATTTATTAACACACTATTACATAGAATAGTGAGGACTACTAACTAATACTATCATTCGGACCATCACTCCGTTCCCCGACTTGCCCCAGCTACGTTCTCATTTCCTGAAGAGAACAGTGAAAGAAAGGGTGAGCTCAACTAGCCCAGTAAGAAATATTATGACTAAGATAATGCAGAATAAATTATCATTAGCCTTCAACAATGTTAAACTGATAAAATATAATAGACATCAAGTTTAACTACAGCGGAACAAGCAATCCATTAAAAGAGACAAGTAGAAAATAAACTCTACTATCTTTTATGATTTAAAAGGTTTTTTAACACTGTGATCGCTGGGACTCAGCTTAATAAAATAATCCACATCATCGAATCACCCCTGCACTACGGCCAAGGATATTCGTGTATTCATTAATGGTCATGATCATGCCAACAACTGTCCATCAACGCACTACGGGCCAATGAGGACTTTTACCACATCATTTGTAACATTACGGTCATGATTATACCGAATAATCCCTAGTCATAATCATACCAAGTCCATCTATGCACTACAGGCCACAGATGACTTTTAACATTTTATAAACATGAGGATGATGACAATGATATAAGAATTCAATAAAACAAGTTCAAGAATTAATTTATCCAAGAATTAACAACGTCCAAATTATCAACATGATACTGTTTTATGAAGTAAAATTTTAGAATGCTTAGAAGAATATTTTCATGAAAAGATACTGGATGAACCGCAATTATCAAGGATATTCCACTAATTTCATGGAGTATAGAAGTTAAAACTTAACCAACTGAGTATAATAAATAATGGAATAACAAAAGAAATCACCCGGCATGCGATAGACCGCACAGACAGGTTATTCTAATAGAATAATAAATAATGGAACTAGGTTCGGCGTAAACGCACAGACAGGATATTTCGACAGAATAATAAATAATGGAACCAGGTCCGGCGTAAACGCACAGACAGGATATTCTGACAGAATAATAAATAATAGAACCAGGTCCGGTGTAAAATACACAGACAGGATGTTCCAACAGAATAATAACAAGACGGAACCAGGTCCGGTGTAAAATACACAGACAGGATGTTCCAACGGAATAATAATAAAAATGGAACCAGGTCCGGTGTAAAACACACAGACAGGATGTTCCAACAGAATAACAGAAGAATGTCACCAAGTATAGGGTAGACCGCGTATACAGGTTATTCCAACAGAATAATAAAAAATGAAATAACAACAGTTCTCTTCATGAATAAGAAAGAATAACACCCCTTACCGTTTTAAAGAAGAGCTGAAATAAAGAAGTAGTTAAGTAGCAGAATACTCTTCTTCTCTCTCTCTATAGTTTCTCTTTATAGTTTCTCTCTCTAGAGTTCAGTGAATTCGTAAGAAATAATGAAGGAATGAGCTGCTATTTATAGAATGCATAGTAACTAATCCATGAATGGTCCAGATTGATTACTTTAATCTGACGGTCCATATTTAAAGAAAAATCTTTTAAATAAAATATAATATATTCTATTTATAGAATAACTTTAATAAAGTATTCTGTTTTATATAAAAAGATGTTTCTGTTTTATTACGTTAATAATACGAATAAAACAAAACGTCATTATCGCTAAATAATTCATATTATTAACTGACAATAATTGAATCAAACTGAGTGACTTCTCACATAAGCATTAATAATCAATACCATGAGCTACTA
The DNA here is from genome assembly GCA_016801055.1 of Panax notoginseng. NCBI lineage: Eukaryota > Viridiplantae > Streptophyta > Magnoliopsida > Apiales > Araliaceae > Panax > Panax notoginseng. The sequence goes on from CM029018.1 coordinate 100,720,247, forward strand.
TGCAACCACACGTATTACTATACTTTTACTACAGAGTAGTTCAACAGTATCAATGGTAAAACTTCCGCCGTTATTTTTAATAAAATATTTTTGTCATTTTCTCAATCCGACAATAATTCCGTTGTGGGGTCCACCAATGATTGTGCCGTTGTACGAATATTCCCTGTTAAAACGACTATTCCCCGACCAATCGAATATTATATAACAACTTGCGTACTTTGCAAAATTTATAAATATTACCCACAACTATAACATTATATCAAATTAACTCCATAATATTCAAAAATGATATTTATAGAAAATTCATCTTTATTTATAAAAGTTGGGGTCTTACAACCTCCCCTACTTATGAAATTTCGCCCTCGAAATTAGGGTACGTACCTGGTATGTCGAAGAGGTAAGGATACCTTGATTTCATTTCAGATTCTAACTGCCAAGTCATTTCCTCAACATCGTGGTTTCTCCACAAAACTTTGACTTGAGGTATAACCTTGGAGCGTAGAATATGTTCCTTCTTATCCAAGATTTGAACATGAACTTCTTCATACGTCAAATCCTCCGCTATTTCGTCCGGTTCTAACTCAATAATGTGGTTCGGGTCTTCCACATATTTGCGTAACATGGATATGCGAAAAATGTTATGAACACGAGACATACTTGGCAGTAAAGTGAGTCTATAAGCCACAGTTTCTACTCGATCAAGGATTAAAAATGGACCGATGAATCGAGGATTGAGCTTTCCTCTCTTTCTAAATCTCGTAACTCCTTTCCATGGAGCAACACGTAAGAACACATGATCTCCTACATCAAATTCCACGTCCTTTCGATGAAGATCAGCATAACTCTTTTGTCGATCTTGTGAGGTTTTTATACGTTGTCGGATCGTTTGAATCTTTTCTGTAGTCATACGTACCAACTCCGGTCCCAACAACGTTGCTTCACCCACCTCATCCCAGCATACTGGAGAACGACATTTTCTTCCATACAATGCTTCGAATGGAGCCATGCCAATACTTGCTTGATAACTGTTGTTGTAGGAAAACTCCACCAATGGTAAGAATTTGTCCCAACTTCCCTTGAAGTCAAGGACACAGAGTCTTGATAAATCTTCTAGAGTTTGAATAGTCCTCTCTGATTGTCCATCCGTCTGAGGATGATATGCCGAACTAAATCGTAAATCTGTGCCCATAGCTTTTTGTAAACTAACCCAAAATCGTGAAGTGAATCTTGGGTCGCGATCAGAAACTATGGATACTGGCATACCATACAGTCTTACAATCTCATTTATGTACATACGAGCAAGACGTTCAAGTGTATAAGTTTCTCGTATCGGTAAGAAATGGGCAGACTTGGTCAATCTATCCACAATGACCCAAATCGCATCAATACCTTGAGAAACCCTAGGAAGACCGGTAACGAAATCCATGGTAATGTGCTCCCACTTCATTTTGGAATTTCAAGTGGTTGCAATGGACCTTTTGGTACTTGATGCTCCGCTTTAACTCGTTGACAAGTTAAACACCTTGAGATAAACAGCGCTATCTCTCTCTTCATATTGCTCCACCAAAACGGATGACGAAGATCATGATACATTTTGGTACTTCCAAGATAGATTGCAAACGGTGTGTTGTGCGCCTCCATCATGATTTCATACTTTAAATCAGGGTTGTTAGGAACACAAAGTCTGGAGTTGACTCGAAGTATTCCTTCTTCATCGATTCTTGCTTTCAGCATAGCACCTTCTTGCACTTTCTTATTCATACGCATCAGCTCCAGATTTATAGCTTGAGCAACTTTAACTTTATCGATTAAAGTTGGTTCTACTCTTATATTTGCCATCATCACATGGGTTCCTGGAGTCTTTAACTCTATCTCCATCCTTTGTAAGTCACACAAAATGGGCCTTTGTGTTGACAATATTGCACTCGTGCTTGCATATGATTTTATACTCAATGCGTCAGCTACCACGTTCGTTTTTCCAGGATGGTATTGAATGGTATGATCATAATCTTTTAACAGTTCAAACCAACGTCGTTGTCGCATGTTGAGTTCCTTTTGAGTGAAGAAATATTTGAGGCTTTTATGATCCGTAAAGATCTCCACCTTCTCCCCATATAAGTAATGCCTCCAAATTTTAAGTGCAAAGACAACAGCTGCCAACTCTAGATCATGAGTAGGATAATTCCTCTCATATTCCTTGAGTTGTCTTGATGCATAGGCTATGACTTTTTCATGTTGCATGAGAACGCATCCCAACCCTTTGCTCGAAGCATCACTGTAGATGACAAATCCCTCCGAGCCAGATGGTATTGTTAGAACAGGTGCTAAAATAAGTCTCCTCTTGAGTTCTTGAAAACTCTTCTCACATTCTTTGCTCCAACCGAACTTTGTATCTTTCCGAGTCAGCTGAGTTAATGGAGTAGCGATTCGAGAAAATCCTTCCACTAATCTCCGATAATAACCAGCTAAACCAAGAAAGTTACGTACTTTGGTCACTGATTTAGGTTGCTCCCAGCTTTGAATAGCTTCAATCTTTGCCAGGTCAACCGATATTCCACGACTTGATACTACGTGCCCAAGGAATGCTACCTCCTCCAACCAGAACTCACATTTCTTCAACTTGACATAAAGCTTGTATTCACGAAGCTTTTGGAGTACCAGCCTCAAGTGTTGCTCATGATCTTCACGGCTTTTGGAATAAATAAGGATGTCATCAATAAAGACGACCACAAAGTGATCCAAATATTCCTTGAATACCCGGTTCATCATATCCATGAAGGAAGCAGGAGCATTAGTCAATCCAAAGGACATGACTAGGAATTCATAATGCCCGTACCGAGTTCTGAAAGCCGTCTTTGGAATATCCTCAGTTCTAACCTTCAGCTAATGATATCCAGAACGAAGATCGATCTTTGAAAAGAATTGTGCTCCTTGCAACTGGTCAAACAGGTCATCAATACGTGGCAATGGGTACCTATTTTTGATGGTGACATGATTCAACTCCCGATAATCAATACAAAGTCGCATACTTCCATCTTTCTTCTTCGCGAATAGCACAGGAGCGCCCCAAGGAGAAGTACTAGGACGAATAAAGCCAATGTCTAACAATTCATGCAGTTGGATCTTTAACTCCTAAAGTTCAATAGGAGCCATTTGATATGGGGCTTTGAAAATGGATTTTGTACCGGGTTCAAGGTCGATACAAAATTCAATTTCACGCTCTGGGGGTAGGCCAGGAAGTTCTTCAGGGAATACGTCAGGAAATTTATTAACAATAGAAATATCATTCAAAACTGACGTATTTTTGTTTAGATCCGTGACATGAGCTAAGAAAGCTTGACATCCGTTTTTCAATAAACGAATAGCTTTATGGCTTGAGATGACAGCGATTGATTTTAATGGTTTGGTTGCTTGAATTCACATAATAGGTCGATTAGGAATATGAATGCTAACAACCTTACGAAAATAATCAATTTTTGCATGATGAGTAGTTAACCAACCAATCCCTAGAATCACATCAAATGCAAGTATTTTTAATGAAATCAGATCGACAGGTAATGTGTGGATACCAACTTAAACCAAACAAGACTTATAAATCGTGGATGTAATGAAGGTTTCTCCCAATAGAGTTTCAACAGATAAATCAAAGTCTAATTTCTCCGGAGTCAAATTTATTCGATGAGCGCAAGTAGGAGAAATAAAAGAATAGGTAGAACCGGTATCAAATAAAGTATAGACTTCGTTAGAGTTTATGATATGTTTACCCGTGATGACCTCATTCGGGTTCCTTGCTTTTTGGGAGGTCACAACAAACGCTCTCCCTTGCACTACCGGTTTTGACTTTTCTGGGACGGCCTTTGGTGTCTCCATCTTGGCTGAACTTATTTTTGGTAAATGACAAAATCGAGCTAAATGACCTTCTATTCCACAATTATAACATGCTTTAGACGGCATCGCGTAGTTTGGACTGATGTGCCCCTCCCCTCCGCATTTAAAACATATGATAGGTGGTCGTTCTCCTTCCTTAACAACGGGTGCTGGTGCTGACGTCTTTCCATCATTGTTAAATCTCCTCTTCATGAAATGACCATTCTTATTGTTTTGGCCCTGATTACCACCGAAGTGGTTACCATTTCTGGCATGTTGATTCCCTCCACGCTTGTTGTCACCGCTTCGATGACTGCTCTCACTGGTATTATCATTTTGCCGACTGCTCTCTTTTGGTTACGTTGACTCGTTATCGCGCTCCATTAACTGAGCCCTATTCACAACATCTGAATACAAACACAGTTTATGAGAAATAAGATGTTGACGTATCTCAGGTTTCAAATCTCGCAAAAACATTCGCGTCATTCGCTCTTCATTATCCACCAAGTGGGACGCAAACCGGGACAACTCAGCAATTTAGCCTCATACTGCGACACGGTCATATTATTCTGCTCCAATTTGATGAACTCCACCTCCTTCATGTGACGAACACTTTCGGGAAAGTATTTGTCATTGAACAGCTCTTGGAACTTCTCCCAAGACATCTTCAGTGCGGCAGGTTGAGTACGCTTAATCGATTCCCACCAGTAATCTGCCTCTCCTCGCAACATAAAGGTGGCAAAGGGAACCTTTTGCTCCTCGGAGCATCCCAAGACATCAAATATCTTGGTAATCTGCTTTATCCATATTTCCGCTATAAGTGGTTTTGGCTCTCCCTTAAACTCTGGTGGTCCCAGCTCCTTAAACTGTTTAGCGGTGACCGTCCGAGAGTTTTCAGTGTTTCCACCTATATTTTAGACAGGAGCCGCTCTCGCCTGCTGTTGCATGAACTGCATAAAGTTTCTGAACATTCCATCATTCATCATCTGGTCAGTGTTGTTGTTTGCATGAGGATTGTCACCTTCCTGATGCACATTATCCTGATTATTGATATGTGGTGAATCAACAGTCGCTTGTGCTCCATTGCTATTCTCAACATTCTCATATGCCATTTTCAGATACTGCCACAAAATAAAAGTTAATTGATATATCATATATTATCCTTATATTATGATCGACCAATTAAATACCATACAAATAAACTTAGGTAAGTCATACAAGCGAAGGAATTCCCCGTCTCTCCCCTCCTAGTTCTATTCTCACATCTTAGCCAGGGATCATATCCCTAAGCTTTGATACCAACTGTGACGCCCCCAAAATTAGGTATACATCACCCATCTTGGGTCGTCAGATACATAGTACAGAATAAAAATATAACTTACTCATACAACTGTCGTGTACAATACGACAAAACATAAACTGTGAGTTTGAATACAAATATTATCTTCTAGAGAGTATTCATATTCAAAAGGAGTCCTCATTACATTTATTAACACACTATTACATAGAATAGTGAGGACTACTAACTAATACTTTCATTCGGACCATCACTCCGTTCCCCGACTTGCCCCAGCTACGTTCTCATTTCCTGAAGAGAACAGTGAAAGAAAGGGTGAGCTCAACTAGCCCAGTAAGAAATATTATGACTAAGATAATGCAGAATAAATTATCATTAGCCTTCAACAATGTTAAACTGATAAAATATAATAGACATCAAGTTTAACTGCAGCGGAACAAGCAATCCATTAAAAGAGTCAAGTAGAAAATAAACTCTACTATCTTTTATGATTTAAAAGGTTTTTCAACACTGTGATCGCTGGGACTCAGCTTAATAAAATAATCCACATCATCGAATCACCCCTGCACTACGGCCAAGGATATTCGTGTATTCATTAATGGTCATGATCATGCCAACAACTGTCCATCAACGCACTACGGGCCAATGAGGACTTTTACCACATCATTTGTAACATTACGGTCATGATTATACCAAATAATCCCTAGTCATAATCATACCAAGTCCATCTGTGCACTACAGGCCACAGATGACTTTTAACATTTTATAAACATGAGGATGATGACAATGATATAAGAATTCAATAAAACAAGTTCAAGAATTAATTTATCCAAGAATTAACAACGTCCAAATTGTCAACATGATACTGCTTTATGAAGTAAAATTTTAGAATGCTTAGAAGAATATTTTCATGAAAAGATACTGGATAAATCGTAATTATCAAGGATATTCCACTAATTTCATGGAGTATATAAGTTAAAACTTAACCAACTGAGTATAATAAATAATGGAATAACAAAAGAAATCACCCGACATGCGATAGACCGCACAGACAGGTTATTCCAATAGAATAATAAATAATGGAACCAGGTTCGGCGTAAACGCACAGACAGGATATTTCGACAGAATAATAAATAATGGAACCAGGTCCGGTGTAAACGCACAGACAGGATATTCCGACAGAATAATAAATAATGGAACCAGGTCCGGTGTAAAACACACAGACAGGATGTTCCAACAGAATAATAACAAGACGGAACCAGGTCCGGTGTAAAACACACAGACAGGATGTTCCAACAGAATAATAATAAAAACGGAACCAAGTCCGGTGTAAAACACACAGACAGGATGTTCCAACAGAATAACAGAAGAATGTCACCAAGTATAGGGTAGACCGCGTATACAGGTTATTCCAATGGAATAATAAAAAATGAAATAACAACAGTTCTCTTCATGAATAAGAAAGAATAACACCCCTTACAGTTTTAAAGAAGAGCTAAAATAAGGAAGTAGTTAAGTAGCAGAATACTCTTCTTCTCTCTCTCTCTATAGTTTCTCTCTATAGTTTCTCTCTCTAGAGTTTCTCTCTCTAGAGTTCAATGAATTCGTAAGAAATAATGAAGGAATGAGCTGCTATTTATAGAAAAATAGAATGCATAATAACTAATCCATGAACGGTCCAGATTGATTACTTTAATCTGACGGTCCATATTTAAAGAAAAATCTTTTAAATAAAATATAATATATTCTATTTATAGAATAACTTTAATAAAGTATTCTGTTTTATATAAAAAGATGTTTCTGTTTTATTACGTTAATAATACGAATAAAACAAAACGTCATTATCGTTAAATAATTCATATTATTAACTGACAATAATTGAATCAAACTGAGTGACTTCTCACATAAGCATTAATAATCAATACCGTGTGCTACTATGCAACCACACGTATTACTGTACTTTTACTATCGAGTAGTTCAACAGTATCAATGATAAAACTTCCGCCGTTATTTTTAATAAAATATTTTTGTCGTTTTCTCAGTCAGACAATAATTCCGTTGTGGGGTCCACCAATGATTGTGCCGTTGTACGAATATTCCCTGTTAAAACGAATATTCCCCGACCAATCGAATATTATATAACAACTTGCGTACTTTGCAAAATTTATAAATATTACCCACAACTATAACATTATATCAAATTAACTCCATAATATTCAAAAATAATATTTATAGAAAATTCATCTTTATTTATAAAAGTTGGGGTCTTACATCGGAACTCATGATTATCTTGGAAAGTTTGCACTTGCCATTAATTACGGAACTAACACTCCTTTGAATTTCCTAAATTATTTAAACAGTATGATATGCTCCTTTGATATTAATTACAAAAATTACATATCTCTTATAATAGAGAAGACAATAGCGTGTCATGATTGTTCTCAATTTATTAGTGGATTGGCGTTGAAGGAGTCAAATCTGTTATCTAAGAGATTTTCACTTTATTAGCTTTACTGGTTATATTTGTTATCCATTTGATTTTTTTGTTCCTAACAGATCTTATATTTGATTAAATTTTGAATGTTACTTAAGAGCTTATCGGTTGGCAACGGTAATAATTTTTGGCTATAAAAATCAACTGAGATATCAGTGTTATGTACAACACACGGATTAATCTTGCACAATATACTAGAAAAGCTATTCTATTATTCTTGGTGCAATTATACAAGCTGTTGTGCAATTAATATTCAGATTGTTATCCAGCAAATTTTTCGTGAGCTCTAAATTGGTGATATCTCTTTTACTTCTTGATCATTGAATACATCAGTTGAGCCTTGCATTGTTAAATTGTTTATTTGCTTTGATCATTAGACCTCTCTATTTGTAATCTTCTTATTTAGACTAAGGATTGTCTAAAGTAATTAATTCCTGGTGGATTAAGAATTGTTTACAAATAGGTTCAAGGAAGCATAGGTGCTTAAGGGGTGCATTGGTGCACAAGGAGCAAAAGTGCTCAAGGGAATTATTGTAATTCAAAGTGTTGATATAATCTGTTTTGTAAAAAGAATCGATTTAAATAAATAATATGAGTCTCCGATACTAGTTGGTATTGGACGTGGACTAGGCTATTATTATAGTGGGTAATAAATGAATCACATAAAAAATCTTTGTGTTCATTTTATTACTAGCTTTAGTTTATTTGCTCACAAAAGTTAGTTAATTGTTTTGATAATTAAAATTTGAATATTTACATTATCTTCAGAAAAATTCATTAACACCAAGTATTTCACCAAGGCTATAAATTCAGTAAGTTATTTTCTATAAACAATAAAATCAAAGACTCAATCTAGTAGGCCATATTATTTCAGCAAGTTGTATTCATTAATATAGTAGGCTGAATTCAATAATTTGGTTTATAGTTTAAAATTTGGTCATAGTTTGTTCCCGCACATATTCAAGACCCCCTTCTAAGTGTGTCTTATCTGAATTTCATTTGGTATCAGAGTTTGGCTCTACTTATCTTGGTCTTAAAGGTGACTTGTAGGGAAAGATTCTAACATGGCACAGTTCGGGAACAATAATTAAGAAGGTCAATCAACTAATAGACCTCCTCTGCTGCATAGAACAGAAAACTACAACTTCTGGAAATTCTAAATGAGGATCTACCTTAAAAGAGATTCTTGGGAATGGTGGGTCATGGAGAATGGACCGGTTATTCCAAGGAAAGATGACTGTACTCCAAAGAATTTGCTAGAGATGGACTCAACTAAGACTTTCATGGTTTCCTATGATTCAAGGGCTATGAACACATTACTTAGCGGCATGGTACAATCTGAGATCGACAAAGTTTCCTCATGCAACATAGCTAAGGAAATTTGGGACACTCTATTGGTGAGCCATTAAGGAACATCCAAGGTTCGAGAAGTCAAATTAAGCACGCTCATGCACGACTATAAAATGTTCAAACTTGAGAAGGACAAAACCATAAAGATGGCTCAAGCAAGGTTTCTAGTTCTCCTAAATTCTTTAAAGCTACTAGACAAGTCCATTCCACAAAGTGAGATTAACCGTAAGTTACTTCGGGCTATGCCCAAGAGGTTTGCTTCTAAAATTATTACTCTTCAAGATTCTTCTACTATTTTTACTATGGATACACTCACTCTTTTTGGTGAACTTGAGGAATATGAACATCAGTTAAAGGGATATGATGATGAGGAGGAAACTCCTTGAAGAAAGGTTTTAGCTCTTAAGGCAGGAAATGAAGAAGAGCTTGATGATGATTCAGATGAAGAGATAGCCATGATGTTAAGGAGGCTCAAAGGACTACTACAAAGGAAGTATAAAAGGAAAAATGCCTTTAACTCAAATAAAGTCAAAGGAAAGCAAACCGAGGAGACATGTTTTAAATGTGGACGTCTGGGGCACTTCAAGAAAGACTTTTTTCAACTAAAGAAGAAAGGGAAAACGAGCTTCAAGGATAATAAAAGAAACAAGGCACTTGTCACTAGAGTGATGGAGAGGAGTCCGAAGTTGAGGTCGATGCCAAGGATGAAATAGCTCAAGTATGCTTCATGGGAATAGAAGGTGAATCAAACGAGGTATCTATTTATGAGTTTAATTCTTTGAAACAAGAAAATTAAAAATTAAAAGAAAAAAATGCATATTTGAAAGACTTATAAATACATTAATGAGTGAGGTTGATTCTTTAATAGATGAAAAGAAAGATATTTAAAAAGAGTCTTCTTGTAAAGAAGAAAAGATTTTGATTGCTAAGAATGATTATTTAGATAATTACAACAAAATACTTTTCAATAAGGTAAATCATTTGAATAATGAAGTTCAAAAATTGACTAATGAACTAAAAATGAGAGATGTATGTATTGATGCATTTAGTGATGGTTCTCTTTGTAAAACTATTCCTACTAATGAACTACAAAAGGAAATAGATTCATTAAAATTATCTCTTGCTAAATTTGTTCAAGGAGAAGAAAACTTAAATGTCATATTGGGTAAACAAATATCTAGTTTTGAAAGACAGGAAATTGGTTATAATTCTATGCATAAAAAGGGAGATATGAAAATGATAAAATCAAAATCACGTTTTAGATTGAATTATTGTTCTCCTTTCACAACATGTAGAAATTATGGTATTAAAGGTCACTTGGACATAAACTATTTTAAGAAAAATAAGATTAAAAAGGTATGGGTTAAAAATGATGATTTACGTCCAACTAACATTAAAGGACTCAAAAAGATGTGGGTACCAAAAGGATGAATTATCTTTTCTTGACAGGTATGTCTCAAGGCAATGGTTCCATCTCAAAAATGGATTCTTGATAGTGGATGCTTTCGTCACATGACTGCTGACAAATCAAAGTTTGTGAAGTTAAAAATTAAGAAGAAAAATGGAACGGTTACATTTGGAGATAATCGTACTTGCGAAATTATCGGAAAAGGTAAAATCGGTAAAGGTAAGGTCAATATTGATAATGTACATCTTGTTAGTGAACTTGAATTTAATTTTATAAGTGTTAGTCAATTAATGGATAATGTCATCAAGTAAGTTTTGAAAAAGAAAAATGTACAATTTCTCATGGTACTAACAATACTACTCTAGTTGCACAAAGAGAATGAAATATATATACTCTTGATTTTTAGCAACAGGAAGAAGAACTATGTCTTGCCTATGTACAAGATGAGGCTAACTTATGGCATAAGACAATGGGACATGTTCACATGGATTTAATCAATAAATTATCCTCAAAGAATCTCGTCAAAGGGTTGCCAAAAATAAAGTATGAAAAGAAGGGAATATTGTTAGAGTTTATGCCCTAGAGGCCAATTATTTGATATAATTGTTTAATATTTTGATATTATATTTGATTGAATAAATGAATGATTTTATTAAGGTTTTATTTACTGCGTTATATAAATGATAACATAATAAAAGTCCTTAGAATAGTGATACAAATTATATAGCTTCAAGTAAGTGACTTGAACATGAGATTATATAATTACAATTAGTATCATTGCTCTTAAATGTCCCTAGTCGAGTATCATTGTTAATGGGACAACAATGATACATTGAGACTAGTATGTGGATTAACTGATGACCAAATCTCATTGGTCATAAATATATGAGATATTGAGTCAATGTATAGGTACATATTAGAGAACGATGTACCGGACAGACCCACCATGAGAATTCTATGTGGAGCATTATGCGAAGTGTCATTAGCAATTCTCATAGTGACAATGATGTAATGATCCTTCGACCTGAAATCAGTATATTACTACACGAGAATTTATGTACTTTGATATCATCAAAGGTCACCTTTAATAGGGTGGACTATAAAGGTGATTATTTGGTACATCATGAATCGTACGAGGAATATGAGTGATCTAGATGGAATTTAACCCTCCTATATAATAGGGGTGATATCCATAGGCCTCTTGATTAAGTAGGACTATGAAATGCATGGTCATGCTCAAATAGTGATTTATTTCATATAGTCTACTCATTGATCAAGAAAAGTCAGATTAAATTATGAAGAGTATGACACATTCCATGACTTGAGTTTAATCTAGGATGTCAAGGTTAAAAGGATTAAATTACATTGAAACATTGGTCATGAAAAGGTTGCATTGAATCATCGATCTTATTATTACTTGGGTAGCAGTGAGGCATTACTAGATGCTGCTCACTATTTATAATTTTATAATATGATTTAAAATTATTGCCAATGTAATAATAACCTATAGGGTCACACACATAGAACGTAATTTAAAAGGAAATTAATTTAAATTGTAAGGATTTAAATATATCAATATGATTGATAGTATTTAAATCATGAATTTAAATTAAAAGGATAATATATATATATATATATATATATATAAATTTAGATTTTAATTAGATTAGGTTTTGATTAATTCCTTCTAACTTCTATATATAAAATATATCAGTTATTTAGGAAGAATGATCATTAACCAAAACCCTAGCCGCTCTTAGAGAGAGACTAGAGAAAACAGTTTCAAAAATCATCATCCTTGGTGGCTAGTACCGCGGTTCCTTTTTCTGCAGATCGTACGACGATTCGCAACGCGTTGATGATTTCTCTAGATATACATGGGTATTATTTTTAAGAACTAAAGATGATTCATTTAAAGAATTTGAGAAATTGATAAGAAATTTGGAAATAAAATATAGTCTCAAACTTGTAAAGATAAGAAGTGATCATGGTACTGAATTTCAAAAAGACTTTATAATGTTTTGCGATCAAAAAGAAATTAGCCATGAATTTTTAGCTCCAAGAACCCCTCAACAAAATGGAGTAGTGGAAAGAAAGAATAGAATGTTACAATAAATAGCTAGAACTTTGCTACAAAAAAGTAAACTTCCTAAAAAATTTTGGGCCGAAGCTGTAAACCCCTCTTGTTATGTTTTGAATAGAGTACTTATTCGCCCAATTATTTTGAAAACTCCTTATGAACTCTTAAACAACAACATTCCTAATATAAGTTATTTCAAAGTTTTTGGGTCTAAATGTTTATTCTAAATACTAGTGATAACTTGGAAAAATTTGATGCTAAATCTTATGAAGGAATTTTCATTGGTTATTCACAAAATAGCAAGGCATATCGTGTATTTAATATTAACAAGCTATGTGTTGAAGAATCAATTCATATTACATTTAATAAAACTCACAATGATCTTCTAAAAGAAAGAGATGAGGATGCAGGAAATTTAGAGATCTCAGTGAATCCAGTAAACCGAAAAAGTCTATTCAGCAAGCCGAAAGAACAAATCCAACAAGCTGAATTGAATAATTCACTTGAAGTGGAACATGAATCAACATAAGAGCATGAAGAAGATTTCCCCCAACAAGAAAAGGTAATACATGATGTCCAAATGCCAAAGACTGCGAGATATCTCAAGAATCATCCACCGAAAAATATCATTAGAGATATAAACAAAGGAATCACTACAAGGAAAGGATTGTAAAATTAATGTGCATTCTCTGCATTCTTATTAAAAGTCAAGCCAAAGAATGCTAAGGAAGTTATCCTTGATGAAAGTTAGCTAATGGCAATGTAAGAGGAACTTTAACAATTTGAACGATGCCAAGTCTGGGAACTTATGCCCCCTCCTGAAGGCGTCTCCATCATTGGAACAAAATGGGTATTTAAGAATAAGCTTGATGAGCATGGAATAATCACTCGCAACAAAGCTAGGCTAGTAGCTCAAGGATACAATCAACAAGAAGGGATCAACTACAAAGAAACTTATGCCCTAGTTACAAGGCTAGAGTCTATCCGAATCTTATTAGCATTTCCTTGTTACAAGAAGTTCAAGCTTTATCAAATAGACGTGAAAAGCGCCTTCCTTAATGGATACATCAATAAAGAGGTATATGTAAAATAGCCTCCTGGATTCGAACATGAGAAGTATCCAAACCATGTTTATAAGCTCAAGAAAGCTCTCTATGGACTCAAGCAAGCTCCAAGGGCTTGATACAAGAGGTTGAGTAAGTATTTACTTTTAAATGGTTTTATTAGAGGTAAAATTGATTCTATATTATTTATTAAGCATGCAAATAAGGATATTATTAGTGTTCAAATATATGTAGATGATATAATATTTGGTGCTACTGACGATTTTCTTTGTGAGTGGTTTTCAAAATGTATGCATAACGAGTTCGACATGAGCTTAATAGGAGAACTTAATTAATTTTTGGGACTCCAAATCTAGCAAACAAAGGAAGGAATCTATATCCATCAAACCAAATAGACAAAAGAGCTACTTAAAAGATTTGGTTTTAAAGGATCCAATTCACAGGCTACACCTATGAGTACATCAAGTAAGCTTACGTCTGATAAAAAACGTATAAATGTGGAATTGACCAAATACCGAGGTATGATTGGCTGTCTATTATATTTAACCACATCTATACCTGATATAATGTACAGTGTATGTTTTTGTGCACGATTTCAAGCAAAACCTAAGGAATCTCACTTAAAAGCTGTTAAAAGGATTTTTAAATATTTAAGTGGTATTATTAATTTGGGATTATTTTATCCAATTTGCAATCATTTTGAACTATTGAGCTACTCAGATGCTAACTATGCAGGATTCAAATTGATAGAAAAATACCAGTGGTGCTTGCACATTTTTGGGTCACAGTCTTATGACGTGGCATAGTAAAAAGTAAACTTTAGTTGCTTTATCAACCACTGAGGATTAAGATCTAGCTGAAGGGAGTTGCTGCTCTCAAATATTATGGATGAGACAAGCCCTGTGTGATTTTGATATTTTATGTGATAGTGTGCTTATTTACTGTGATAATTCTAGTACTATTGACATATCAAAAAATCCTATTTTGCATTCATGTACAAAACATATAGAAGTTAGACATCATTTTTTAAGGGATAATGTTTCGAAAGGTTTAAATAAATTAATTCTTATTCCTACAAAAAAATAATTAGTTGTTATTTTTACTAAACCCTTAAGTGAAGAAAGGTTTTGTATTTTAAAGAGAGAACTTGGAATGTGCATGGTATAAATAGTGTTCACGTACTAATATATTTCATGCATAAAATATTTCGAACTTACGGTATATCTGCATGTTACTAATTTAAATACATCTGATTGATATTCATTATCTGTTCATGTATCTAAAGATACTGACGGCTATTTACTTTGGGGGACGTATCGATTTTTGTGGCTCAATTCACGGTATTATATTTTTGAGCAAACTTTAGATATAATCATGATTTTATTTGAGATTTGAAAAGATATGAGCTAAAGAGTGTTTGTCTTCTCGAGAAGTCTTTTCGATTCCCAACTCTTCTCTATTAAACCTTGTTCTCACACTTTATCGAACATAAATCAGAAAACCCTTTCTTCTCATCGTCTTTGAGCACTCTAATGTCTGTAACAATGAAGACTCGAGCCAGTAAAAGATCTTCTGGTATTACCATTAACGAAGGCTAATAGTCTCAATCTCTCTACACCGTGAGATCTCAAAAGAAATCTAAGCGACAGCAGCGTCAGGCGTCTATGCATATATCTTCCAATGACACCACTTTTTCTGATGGGTGAGATTCAAGTTTTTTGTTCCTAAAGTTTTCAGAATCACATCAAAAAGAGAAGCCAAAACTATCTCTAAACACCTAGCATCCCTCATCTCAACCTGAATCTCATTCCACTCTGGTAAACCTTGTTTCTTCTTTTTCTGATCTGCCAAATAATTTCTTTAGAGGTCAGAGTTTTGAAGCACGTTTTAGAAATTCAATTGCTATAAAACATTTCGTTTATGAAAAGATCATGTATTTATTCTATTTCAAAAATTCCTCTTTAGAAAACCTTTTTACTTCCTATGGTATGTCTGCTATGCTTTTTCCCCCCAAACAAAAGTGTATCCTCGGTTGGTACAATAATTTTACACAAATCTTGAGTGTAACGGAGATTATTAAACATCTTTTGTTAAGGGAAAATCTTTGTTTTTCACTGTTGTTAATTTCGGGAGTATTTTTAATATTCCATCCACTAGTCCATGTCCTTTTACTTTGAAGTGTGCAGTAAATATCCCTTTCCCTCCTCTTGAGCAACTTTGTATTGTTATGGATAATCATACGTTGTCTACTATGTGTACCCCAAAGACAGTTGATGTTTGTCCAACCGCTTGTGTTTTGCACAAATTGATACGTTACAATCTGTTTCCACGAATTGGTGGTGGTGCAGATTTCACGTACCAAGATTTAGTGGTTGTGTCAATGATTTTAAAGGGTGTTTCTTTTAATTTTTCACTCATGATGTTGTCCCATATGCTTAGTTGTATTCGTCATGTTAAGAAGTGTCTTCCTTATGCTTGTTTTCTTACCAAAATGTTTTAACATTTTAAAATTTTTCTAGATGATGAAATTGTTGTGTCACATAATGAGTTCATTGATTCTGCCAACTTGAAACAATCTCATATTTCTTTTGTTGATGGTGTGTTTGTTCGGATAGTCCCTGATCCTTTTCCTATTCCACCTAATTATGTTTCCTCTAATTTACCATATGATAATCCATCTTCATCCACTTTTCCAAGTTCTTCAGTTTCATCTCCTGAAGTAATAGATTTACTGACTCAAATTCTTCTAAATCAAGAAACTGTGCAAAATGATATTGTTGATATCAAACATAGACTGAGTACTTTAGAGAAAGGCAAGCTGCCAATACGGGCTGATGATTTAAAGTAGTACTTTTCGCGAATGGAAGATGAGTTTATTGATCTGCAAGCTGGTTTTGAATTACAAACAGTAGCGATGGTTGAAGCCCTTCAACGAAAGATTAACAAAAATTCATGCCAGTTGAGTCAAGAGATGAACTTTGTTAGTTATCAACTTGTAGAATTTGCATATTTTATGGCGATAAGGTATAATAACGTTGGTCAGAAGCTATATTTTCAAAGAATGTATTCACTAATTCCGGAATGGCCTTGATGCAATTGGATGGCCGAATATGTTGATGATTTCATGGACCTTCCTCTTCCCAATCCAGCTTTTATTCCTCGTCCCCCTCGCTTTGTAGATTCTTTGTCTTTAAAAGAACGTCTTCATCATATTCTTCATCGTCCTTATTTCAATCGCCGTACACCTAACAGGGCGAATGTTGAAGATCTTGATTGATAATCTTTTTGAATGATGACAAAGGGGAAGACACATTGGGATGGACTTCTGACTTCTGATGAGACTTCTGATGACTTCTGATGATATATTGTTGTTTATGTTATGTTTTGAAGACTATTTTTAAATTTCTGTTGTGGTTTGTTTTTAAGACGATTGATTGGCATCGGCACTACCTAAACGTTAAGATAATTTGCTACTATTGAATAAGTTTTTGATTGTCTAGTATTTGTTGAAGCTAACACATTTGCAGGTTTTGAATAATGCCTAAATAAGAGGCATGATGGTAATTGGTTTTGATTATTGAATAGTTTTGATTTTATCTTGAAATTTAAAATATGCATGAATTTAGGGGGAGCTATAATTTTTGGTATTGTCATCATCAAAAAGGAGGAGAATGTTGACTTGTTAATATTCTAACATTATTGTTTTGATGATGACTTAGATTTTTGTACTAAATTGTTAATTGTGAAATTTCAGGAAATTGATAAAGGGATCATTGATGATTTAATCAAAGACTTTGAAGACTTTTGTGTCCTAAGATTTAAATGTAAAGTCATTGCAAATATTTGATTTTTTAATTTAAGGCTCTAGGACATTATATGTGCATTTTATATGATAAGTATTTTATGCATGCTTAAAATTGAGAAGGTATACAAATTGAATTATCAATTGATTTTAATATTCGGGATTTATGAAATTAATTGATAAAATGGTTAGATATTGTCATGTGATATTATATTTGAAGAGTTCAAATGTGGTTAGTTCTCTATTTTTTCCAAGGTTGTCCTAATTCTATAAGTTGGTATGTTACACATGTGAGGTGATACAAATCAGAGTTGTTGTGCATCTTAGAAGTTGTTTAGCTTGTGACGGCAGAGTAATGATTGTTATCTCCTAATGGTTCATTGCATAAGTCTCGGAACTCATGATTATCTTGGAAAGTTTGCACTTGCCATAAATTATGGAACTAACACTCCTTTAGATTTCCTAAGTTATTTAAATAGTATGATATGCTCCTTTGGTATTTTTTACAAAAATTCCATATCTCTTATAATAGAGAAGACAGTAGCGTGTCATGATTGTTCTCAATTTATTAGTGGGTTGGAGTTGAAGGAGTCAAACCTGTTATCCAAGAGATTTCACTTTATTAGCTTCACTAGTTATATTTGTTATCCATTTGATATGTTCGTTCCTAATAGATCTTATATTTCATTTAATTTGGAACGTTACTTAAGAGCTTATCTGTTGGCAACGGTAATAATTTTTGGCTATAAAAATCGACTGAGATATCAGTGTTAGATACAACACACGGATTAATCTTGAACAATATACTATAAAAGTTATTCTATTATTTTTGGTGCAATTATACAAGTTATTGTGCAATTAATATTCAGATTGTTATTCAGTAAATTTTTCGTGTGCTCTAAATTAGTGATATCTCTTTTAGTTCTTGATCATTGCATACATTAGTTGAGCCTTGCATTGTTAAATTTTTTATTTACTTTGATCATTAGACCTCTATATTTGTAATCTTCTTATTTAGACTAAGGGTTATCTAAAGTAATTTAATCCTGGTGGAGTAGGAATTGTTTACAAACAGGTTCAAGGAAGCATAGGTGCTCAAGGGGTGCATTGGTACACAAGGGAAAAAAGTGCTTAAGTGAATTATTGTAATTCAAAGTGTTGATAGAATCTGTTTTGTAAAAAGAGTCAATTTAAAGAAATAAAGTGAGCCTCCAATACTAGTTGGTATTGGACGTGGACTAGGCTATTATTATAGAGGGTAATAGATGAAACACGTAAAAAAATCTTGGTATTCATGCTATTACTAGCTTTACTTTATTTCCTCACAAAAGTTAGTTAATTGTTTTGATAATTAAAATTTGTATACTTACATTATCTTTAAAAAAATTCAGTAACACCAAGTATTTCAACAAGGCTAAAAATTCAGTAAGTTATTTTCTATAAACAATAAAATCAAAGATTCA
Source organism: Panax notoginseng (assembly GCA_016801055.1). Classification (NCBI taxonomy): domain Eukaryota; kingdom Viridiplantae; phylum Streptophyta; class Magnoliopsida; order Apiales; family Araliaceae; genus Panax; species Panax notoginseng. The sequence continues at coordinate 100,739,072 of CM029018.1, forward strand.
ATCCAGTAGGCCATATTAATTCAGTAAGCTGCATTCATTAATATAGTAGGCTGAATTCAGTAGTTTGGTTTAAAGTTTAAAAATTGGTCATAGTTTGTTCCCACGCTTATTCAACCCCCCCTTCTAAGTGTGCTTTATTTGAATTTCAAACTTATATATACTTAATACAATATAATACGTATACTTAATATTTATCAGTTATAGAATTTTGAAAATCGAAAGCCACTAAGGCTTGTTTGGCAAAAAAGATTAAAAATAAGGGGTAACAACCTTAACCCTTGTTTGGTAAAACTAAATTAAATCTCTTGTAATTTATTTTAATAACTCATTTGTTATATAGTTTAATTGTCACACTTTATTTAATTAAATTTTAATATTCTATTTCAATTAAATTAAAGTTAACAACAACTTATTAATTTAAGATGCCACATATTCCAATTACTACAGAATTATAATTTTTATTATAAATTATAATTTTATTTAATAACTTAGTACATCACTTTTAATTACTAAATTAATTTAAAACAACATTATAAAAACTCATATAATCATTATCAACCCTCTAATTTAATTATTAAATTAAACTAGAATATTACCACTGTGTAACATAACAATTAATTCAACACTCACGTTGAATGAATGTTTGAGTTTAAAAGTCAACGAAAGGTTACGAAAACGTAAACACGAAGTAAGTTTGATAATACGAAAACCGTACGCACGTTGAATGAATGTTTGAGTTTACTTAAAACATTGAATGAATAAGATTACTTATAACAACAACACGTTATAAAGCCGTAATGAACTTTAACTAAACTAATGAATGTTAGTTAAGCAAATGAATAGTTAGACCAAGAAGAAGGAGAAGATGGGTTAATGACAATACTTATTGATTGTTTATGACCTAATGTGGTATGCTATGTAATTATGTCGTGTAGAATCTATAAAGACTCAAAAGGGAAGTGAATTAACTATAGAAGACGTTAAAGGCAAGTGTTTTAAACCATTGTCTATACTAATTTTGGACAAGCTTTATGCTTCATGTATCTTACACATGAATTGATATACAAAGAAGTCTAAGCCAATTCTTTCAACTAGACTTAATGTATTTTGTGGATTTCATGTTAATCTATCAAAATATTATTGATGTTGTTATCTTATGCCAACTATTTGGTATGGATTCAAAGAAAGACTGAGTATGACTAAATAAATGTTTTGTCGTCAATCGATATGCACGTGAGGTTGCTAAAACTTAAACGTAGATACGTTTAATGAAGTAGAGTTATACAACATAGAGTACAATAGACTGATCACCTAGACGTGCTCGTAAGAAATGTCAGACTTACGGACTTGGTGTCGGGTTGTCCTTTTTAAAGAAAGAATGAAATGCTCAAGGTCTTGGACCAAAATCAAGGTTTAATCGATGTTGTTCATTGTTAAACGTTTTAAAGAAAAGAGAAGTGCTATTTTGAATTATCTATAGTACTTCATAACTATTGATTCAGTTATAGAAGATATATATTTATATGATTCAAACATATTGCTTAAATGATATTATCATACTTGCTGAGCTAGTTATGCTCACTCTTGCTTGAACCATATGAATGCATCTAAGAATGAACGGACCGAAGGATCCAGTAAGGATAAAGGGAAGGCTAAGTCAAACAAGTAGTTGTCTTTGTAATAACATAGTATGAATTTTATATTTATTTGATACTATGACAAAGAACATATGTAATGGTTACAAAGAACCTGGAAAGAGAAATATTATTTTGTAATATATAGAAGACATATTCACTCTTTTGAGATTTTTCAATTGAATGTATGTGTGAACAATAGCACCGTGTAACACCATCTGTCGGGTTGGAAGATACCCAAATTTGGGGGCGTCACAGGTTGGTATAAAAGCTGTAGGTTATAAAACTTAAGTGGGGAAAGAACCTTAGGCCATAACCTTAAGAAGAGTTGAAGAATTAAAAGATGAAGTTAACCCTAAAAATGCATTAAATGTGATATGTGTTCTTAATATTCTAATGTTGTATACTAATCAAGATAACTTATTTTATTATAGATGTCAAGAGATAACATGATGTATAGAGATATACATGTAGTTAGTGAAGAGTCTGTGAACTAGGTAGAGATTTTACTGACACCCATAGCTGAGTTGCCAGTGGTGGTGGTTGAGTTAGATGATTCTGAGAACTTAGGATTTACATCCTTGTTTGATGGTATGTCAGAGGAGGAGGTGGATGTAGTATCGTTTAACACGGTAGTACCTACAGAGGAGATGACTCCGGGGGAGTCAATGAAGGCATTGCTCATGACCGTGTTGGATATGAGTATCTAGCTAGGGAAAGAGATCAAGGAATTAAAGGAGGAGATCTATTATATCTTGGAAGACAAGAAAAACATGGAGTCATTTTGGGAGGTAGAGCATGATGAGAAGGTGTTAGCAAAGGACAAGGTCCATAAGCTGAAACACGAGGTCTTTCAGCTTCAGCAGGAGTTAAAGGCCAAGAAGTAGAACATTAGGAAGATGTCCTATATTTATATTAGTTCCCATGAGGATTATCAGCGACAAGTTGCTGAGTATCCTGTGGAGGTAGGGAAGACTCGACATACTATCAGTCGAGATGTGGTAGCCAGTCTTGTCGATGCCGATTATGAAAATGCCACTAGGTAAATGTAATCTAGTTAGTAACTAGACTGGGTTTAGATATGTAAATATGTTATATCTATGTAGTGACGTAAAACCCTCTCTTGTATAATCAAAGGGTAATCTTTTGTAAATCCTAATTTTTGGAAAGTAATTGCGGGAAAGTAATGTAATCAGCCAAGGCTGTGTAATGATGAATGATGTCGTATTATACTACAAGAAAGGAAGCATATCAATATAAGCATTTTATTGAACATGTTGTGCAATGAGTTGAGTTATTGTTTAAAAATGAATAATGACTAATTAATAAGAAGAAAGTAATAACGAAGTGTTATTCATTTTAACAGAAAGATGCCGCCAAGAAGAAGACAACGAAATTAGGAAGCTAACGTGAATCAACTAGAAGGGGGATTGGTTAACCCGATGCAGGAGTTTGTTAACTTATTAACAGATGCCTTTAATCAAAATGGGACAAATATACCTGTAAATCTTGCGGTAGTACGTGTTACTACATTTAAGGATTTTAAGAGTGTAGGTCCGCCAGAGTTCAAAGGAACTACGGACCCTATAGAAGTCCAAACTTGGGTAAAAGAGATTGAAAAGGCATTGTAATTGCAAATGTCGAAGAGGGGCAGAAGACTTCTTTTGCCACCTACGTGATGAAGGGAGAGGCCAACTTTTGGTGGGAGGCGATCCAGGCTAGGGCTAGAGTGGAGAATATAACGTGGACACGGTTCAAGGAGATCTTCTTTGAGAACTATTTCCCCACGAGTATGCAGGGTAGGATGGAGATGAGATTTTTAGAACTGAAATAAGGGGACATGACTGTTCTCCAATACGCTGCCAAGTTCAATGAACTGGCGAGGTTTGATCCACATCAGGTGGATACGGAGGTTAGGAAGGCGTGGAGATTCGAGCAGGGCTTGAAACCCTGACTCTATAGCCGAATATTAGTGTTTCAAAGTAATTCCTTTGGAACCATTCTAGAGAAGGCGATAATTGCCGAGGGTGGTAATGAGGCTTTAAGCCAATACCACAGAGAGAAGAAGAACAAGAATAAGGTATATGGGAGAATGAAAACTGAGGGAGCCAACGGGAGCGGCAACAGGCATAAGAGGAAGGCTTTTAACTCTGGGAATACCGGGGTAAAGCAAGGAGATACTAAGAAGAAGATGGAGGCGTGTAAGAATTGTGGGAAGACTCACTTAGGAGTCTGTCTCAAAGGTAGAGCCGTGTTATAACTGTGGATAAGAAGGGCACATTTTGCCTAACTGTCCAAGTCCGAAGAAGAATCACGGATGCTTCGTATGTGGATCAACTGATCACATGGCGATGAATTGCCCAAAGAAGGGGATGGATGGTAATAAGAGCACTAAGAGTGGTAAGTTAGCTATTAGTGGTCCAACTCAGACGAGTAGGCCGATGGCCCGCACCTTTAATATGACGGTCCAGGATGTAGTTGCATCAAGGGATGTAGTTGCAGGTATTATCCCAATCAACGATATAAATGCTTATGTGTTGTTTGATTCGGGTGCTACTTGTTTCTTTATAGCATGTGATTTTGCTAGACGATTAGGATTACTTCCCTAAAGATTGCCTATACCTTTGAATATTATGGAAGCAAACGAAAAAATAATTCATGTTGAACATATTCATAGGCGTTGTTGTGTAGAAATACGGCGTTATAAATTATCGGTAGATTTAATATCGACAAAGTTGGGAGAATTTGATGTAATTCTCGGGATGGATTGGTTGTTTGACCATGATGCAATTATAGATTGCCAAAAGAATTGTATAAACCTTCGAACGTTGAAGTAACCTAAGGTAGTATTTTACGGTAGTAAGTCACCGGGACATTCGTGTTGTCTTACCGTGACACAAACTAGGAAATTGTTGAGGAAGGGATGTATAGGTTATTTGTGTCATGTTGTTGATACCCAGAGAGTGGGAGAAACGATGGAACAAATACTTATAGTCAAAGAATTCGTAGATGTATTTCCAAGAGAATTACCAGGTCTTCCACCGGATAGGGAGATCGAATTTGTAATAGATATTGTGCCAGGAGTAGCTCCAGTTTCAAGGGCACCGTATCGTATGACGCCAGTAGAAATGAAGGAGTTAATGGTTCAACTACAAGAATTATTGGATATAAAATACATCCAACCGAGTGTTTCACCGTGGGGAGCACCGGTACTATTTTTGAAGAAGAAGGATGGATCGTTGAGACTTTGTATCGACTACCGAGAGTTGAACAAGTTAACGATAAAGAATAAATACCCATTGCCCAGGATCGATGATCTCTTTGATCAATTGAAAGGGGTAAAGTATTTTTCTAAGATAGATTTGCGAATGGGGAATCATCAGTTAAAGGTTAGGAAGGAGGATATACCTAAGATGGCATTCAGGACTCGTTACAGCCATTACGAGTTTTTGGTAATGTTATTTGGGTTGACAATTGCACCAGCTGCATTCATGGATATGATGAACAGAGTGTTCAAATAATATTTGGACAAGTTCGTCGTAGTGTTTATTAATGATATTCTAGTCTATTCTATGACACTAGAAGATCACGCTGAACACCTAAGATTAGTGTTGGAGACACTAAGGAATGAGAAGTTATACGCGAAATTCACTAAGTGTGAATTTTGGCTAGAAAAGGTACAATTTTTAGGACATGTTATCGACAGAGTTGGAATTTCAGTAGACACAGCAAAGGTGGAAGCAATGATTAATTGGGAACAACCAAAAATACCGATCGAGGTACGGAGTTTCCTAGGGTTAGCGGGTTACTATCGAAGATTTATCCAAGATTTTTTTAAGATAGCTACTCCATTGACTAATTTGACAAGAAAAATAGTGAAGTACGTGTGGACTAAGAAGTGTAAAAATAGGTTTCAAGAACTGAAGAAAAGGTTGAGTGAAGCACCTGTATTATCTTTACCTGATGATATAGGGAATTTTGTAGTTTATAGCGATGCTTTGCATAAAGGACTAGGTTGCGTGCTCATGAAGCATGGCAAGGTCATTGCGTACGCATCACGATAGTTAAAGGATTATGAGAAAATTTATCCTACTCATGATCTGGAACTGGCAGCGGTGGTATTTACCTTAAATATTTGGAGGCATTATCTATATAGAGAGAGAAATGTGAGATATACACAGACCATAAAAGTCTAAAATATATCTTTACACAAAAAGACTTAAATATTAGACAGAAGAGACGGCTGGAGTTGATAAAGGATTTCGACTGTGATATCCTGTATCATCCAGGAAAAGCAAATATAGTGGTCGATGCCTTAAGTAGGAAGGGTCAGGAAAAGTTGTCGATGTTAACGGCTTAAACTAAGTTAATAACAGAGATTGCTAAAATGGAGTTAGAGGTGAAGTTACTGAGCAAGTCGGGTAAGAAATTGTTTACAACAGAGATTCGATCTATCATTGTAGAGAGAGTCAAGGAGGTACATGTAACGCCCCCAAAATAGGTCGAAGCCATCCAACCTATTCTGAGTCGCCAAATACATGGTACAGAAAACAACTACAACTTTATTACTACAATTATCGTGCGAAATACAACAACACATATGTTGTGAGTTTGATACAAATATATACCAACTGTGACTCATGTCCCAACCGTGGACAGCACCTCACAGTGGCACCTTACATAAAGGTACAGTCATTAACTGTTTTAGAAATTAAAATCTTTGGGAAGTGCTCAAGGAAATCTTCGTACATGGGAGGTCATCCGTCTAGGTTATGATAGATATCATATGCCCACAGAATTATCCTTGGTTGACCCAATAGACCCCAAAGAAAAACGAGAAGATTACTATCATGTTCTTTCCAATGGTGAGTCTTCTCTTGACATATCACTATCTCCACTGTCTGCAATTAAAAATTATATTTCAACTAAACTCCAAGATCATATAAGTAGTGCTTGTAGATATACTCAGCAAGTGGACGTGCATAACCCTGTCTTATGATGACACGAGGTTGTATGTCATTAGACATCTTGTATGATAGTGGCAAATCACCCTTCAAAAGTTAGGTTCACCTCACCCTATATGATTCACCAAATTTAACTACTAAATGATGTATAAAATATAACACACTATTCTAAAGTTCTCAATAAAATTATTTTCATACTGTTTAGGGAGAACCTTCACAGCTAGAGACCACCGTTCCATTTCGCTATTACCCCTGCTCGACCCAGCTACACTCTTATTACCTGAAAGGAATTGTGAAGCAAAAGGGTGAGCACAACTAGCCTAGTAGAGGATATCATGACTAAAGATAATTAAATTATCAATAGCCTTCGTCAGAAATAAATCAGAGATTTAGAACATATGGTAGATGATAAAACTTTTCAACCATAATTGCAGCGGAACGAGCAATCCATTAGAAGAGTCAAATAGAACATAAACTCTATTATCTTCTCCACGTTAAAAGTCAACCAACAATGTTTTATCCCTGTAACATAAATCAACAGTTCCTGTCTACATTCATGTGAATAACTCATAATCATATTTGTGGTTCTAAATTTCTCTTCTCATTCAGGACAAAGAAAATTTTCATCACTTGTCTTTACCTGAAACATCAAAGATCATGGTTATACCAAATCACAGTTCTTGTTCATAATCATACTAATAAATTCATCTTTGCACTACGAGCCAAAGATATTCATCAACAAGTCATCTTTGCAGTACGGGCCAAAGATATTCAAAAATAGGTCATCTTTGCACTACAGGCCAAAGATATTCAACAACTGATCGTCTTTGCACTACAGGCCAAAGATATTCAAAAACAGGTCATCTTTGCACTACAGACCAAAGATATTCATATCTCAAAGAAATACATAATTATTTCAGAATTTATATAAACCATAATTATAACCATGTTGATCAATTCACCTTTGCACTTAAGCTAAAAATATTCAATTATAAATTCAATGGTCATGATCATACCAATCAACGATTCAACTTTACACTACTGGCCAAAGAGAACTCATAGTCACGATCATACCAATAATCTACCCATCTTTACACTCAAGTCAAAGAGAAATTTCTTCACCAGGATTATAAAAATGTTATATATGATAATAAAAATAATATGATCAAAACAAGGATTTAATTTCAAGAGTAAAATTCATAAATCAACGATAATTTGGTCAGAAAAAGAAACCAATTTTATCGTGAATAGTAACTCATGAATAGTAATCCCGACATGAAAAAGGTAGAAATTTCACAATAAAATCCATACCAATATTTCGGTATAATGATATTGAAAGAATAACATTTCTTAAACTTATAAACAATTTATTTTAATTGTTTACACTTTACTAAGTAATGTATTTAATCATCCAAAAATACTAAACTCATAAGATTTCATCTAAAATACCAAACTCATAAGATTTCATCACCAATAACCAAAACCCTCATCAAAAATCTACATATACCTCTTATTGGATTCTCAAGCCATAAAATCTTATTTTTCGATTTTCTTACTTCACATAACATATTTAATTCATTTACTCATAACTAGTCTATTTTCATAAAAAATACCAAATCAGTCCCAAAAAAAAAATTCTGGGATTTAGCAAAATATAGTGTCATATTGAACATATATTTTTCTCGGAATTTTTAAAATTCATTTACTATTTTTCATATAGCCAAAACTGCCGAATATTTAGACATTTATCATAAACTGTACTTTTGTCCCAAAGTTTTGAAATTTACAGAGTATACTTCTGTTATATACATGTACTCCCAATAAAAATTTCACCAATTTTAGAGTTAACCACAAGGAGTTATAAGGGTTTACTTTTAAAATAGTCTTTTTCCATAAAATTTATAACTCCTTATCTATACATTCAAAAATTGTCATTTTTGGACACAATCTAGAAAACTAATCAAATTATCATTTCAAATTTTTTTAGAATTTTTGAAGGTCGAAAAAATTACGAAACTGAAAAACATAATAACCTTTAAAATCTCTTACCTCAAAAGAACAATATTTCTGACCGAAATGTAAAGCCGAAGGAACCTTGCACTGAATAGCAACTCTCAAAGTATCTAAATACTCACAAAAATACGCTCAATAATATAGAGAGAAAGAAAACTTGTTTCTGGTGTGATTTTCAATTCTAACTTAAACGCCTATTTATAGAAAAATGTTAGAACGCCAAAGCAGACTTGACCTGCAACATGATGGCTTTACCTGCTACTATTCTCACCCACCAAAAATCAGTCATCTTCCCCAACAACCAAAAGTGGGGCCCACCCATATTTTTAATAAAAATATTTTAATTTCCAAAACTTCAATAATTCATAATAAATAGTCATTTTATCAGAAAAATATAAATTTTATGTCATTTTCATATGAAATTTAATTCTCTTCAACTTTGTAATTTAAGTTTTTCCAAATTCCAAACGAAAAATACCCGAAATTCACATATGGACGATTTTTAATACCTCCATTCTGACAAAATACTGATAAAATATTCCAGCATTAATTCCTTCATTTATAACCACATAAAATAAATAAATCCATCATTTATATCCATGTGAAATAAATATTTCCTTATCATATAAATCAATAACTAATTATTCACAAATAATATTACAAAATCACAATTATGACAACCAGACCGTTCCCAGGAAAGAGGGGGCTTTCCGATAAGGATTTCTCCTTACTGGCACACAATTAGATGACCAAACCTCTCCTTCACAGAACTTTCTAGACATTGCCAATAATGTTATCTAATAATATTATTCAAATAATATGAATTATTGATCTGATAATTAGAAATAATGTACATCGACAATTATTGAAACAACAATAATATAAAATATCAACGCAGCAATTATTGAATCAATAAAATAAAATATTGAACAGTAATTACTGTAATAATTATTGAGTAGTGTCTTCTTACGTAAGAATCAATAATTCAATACTGTGCAATATCGTGTGCTACTGTGCAACCACGCGTATTACTATATTTTAACCACCAGGTATTCCAGCAGTGTTAACGGTAACAATTACGCCGTTTATTTATAAAACTCAAACTTGTCATTTTCTTCATCCGGCAGTTATTCTGTTATGGGGCCCATAAATGGCTGCGCCGTCGTACGAATATTCTCCTACAGCAAGAATATTCCACGACCAAACGAATATTTCCTGACAAAAATGAATATTTTATAACCACTTGCGTATTTTGAAAATTTTGCACATTTCACCCATAATTTTAAACTTTTATCAATTTAACTATTTACTTAATAGAAAAATTGAATAATTTTTATTTCATAAAATTTGGGGTCTTACAATCTCCCCCCTTATAAAATTTCGTCCCGAAATTTACGTACCTGGTATTTCGAAGAGTTGAGAATACCTTGCTTTCATTTCAGATTCTATCTCCTCGGTCATCATGATTTCTCAATTGCTCATCTCCTGTATTTCAGATATCATTCTAGAATACAGCTTCAAAATAAAGGTTAATTTACATATCACAATTTGTCGACTTAAGTAAGAAAATTCAGCTTAGGTAGGACACACACTAGTGAAGGATATTACTCATCTCTCCCCTCCTAGTTATATTCCCTGATCTCCGCCAGAGATCATATCCCTAAGCTCTGATACCAAATGTAACGCCCCCAAAATAGGTCTAATCCATCCAACTTATTTTGAGTCGTCAAATACATGGTACAGAAAATAACTACAACTTTATTACTACAATTATCGTGAAAAATACAACCACGCATATGTTGTGAATTTGATACAAATATATACCAACTTTGACTCATGTCCCAACTATGGACAGCACCTCACAGTGGCACCTTACATAAAGGTACAGTCAATAACTGTTTTAGAAATTAAAATCTTTGAAAAGTGCTCAAGAAAACCTTCGTACATGGGAGGCCATGCGTCTAGATTTTGATAAATATCATATGCCTATAGAATTATCCTTGGTTGACCCAATAGACCCCAAAAAAAACGAGAAGATTACTATCATGTTCTTTCCAATGGTGAGTCATCTCTTGACATATCACTATCTCCACTGTCTGCAATTGAAAATTATATTTCAACCAAATTCCAAGATCATATAGGTAGTGCTTGCAGATATACTCAGCAAGTGGATGTGCACAACCCTATCTTAAGATGACACGAGGTTGTATGTTATTAGACATCTTGTATGATAGTGGCAAATCACCCTTCTAAAGTTGGGTTCGCCTCACCCTATATGATTCACCAAATATAACTACTAAATGATGTATAAAATATAACACACTATTCTAAAGTTCTCTATAAAATTATTTCCATACTGTTTAGGAAGAACCTTCACAGCTAGAGACCACCGTTCTATTCCCCTGTTACCCCCGCTCGACCCAGCTACACTCTTATTACCTGAAAGGAATTGTGAAGCAAAAGGGTGAGCACAACTAGCCCAGTAAAGGATATCATGACTAAAGATAATTAAATTATCAATAGTCTTCGTTAGTAATAAATCAGAGATTTAGAACATATGGTAGATGATAAAACTTTTCAACCATAAATGAAGCGGAACGAGCAATCTATTAGAAGTGTCAAATAGACCATAAAGTCTATTATCTTCTCCATGTTAAAAGTCAACCAACAATGTTTTATCCCTGTAACATAAATCAACAATTCCTGTCCACATTCATGTGAATAAGTCATAATCATATTTGTGGTTCTAAATTCCTCTTCTCATCCAGGACAAAGATAATTTTCATCACTTGTCTTTACCTGAAACATCAAAGATCATGGTTATACCAAATCACAGTTCTTGTTCATAATCATACTAATAAATTCATCTTTGCACTACGGGCCAAAGATATTCATCAACAAGTCATCTTTGCACTACGGGCCAAAGATATTCAAAAATAGATCATCTTTGCACTACAGGCCAAAGAAATTTAACAACTGATCATCTTTGCACTACAGGCCAAAGATATTCAAAAACAGGTCATCTTTGCACTACGGACCAAAGATATTCAAAAGCAGGTCATTTTTGCACTATAGGCCAAAGATATTCATATCTCAAAGAAATACATAATCATTTCAGACTTTATATAAATCATAATTATAACCGTGTTGATCAATTCACCTTTGCACTTAAGCTAAAAATATTCAATTATAAATTCAATGATCATGATCATACCAATCAACGATTCCACTTTGCACTACTAGCCAAAGAGAACTTATAGTCACGATCATACCAATAATCTACCCATCTTTACACTCAAGTCAATGAGAAATTTCTTCACCAAGATTATAAAAATGTTATATATGATAATAAAAATAATATGATCAAAACACGGATTTAATTTTAAAAGTAAGATTAATAAATCAACGATAATTTGGTCAAAAAAAGAAAGCAATGTTATCGTGAATAGTATCCCGTAAATAGTAACTCGTGAATAGTAACTCATGAATAGTAATTTATGAATAGTAACCCCGACATAAAAAAGATAAAAATTCCACAATAAAATTTATATCAATATTTTGGTATAATGATATTGAAAGAATAACATTTCTTAAACTTATAAACAATTTATTTTAATTATTTACACTTTACTAAATAATACATTTAATCATCCTAAAATGCCAAACTCATAAGATTTCATCACCAATAACCAAAACCCTCATAAAAAATTTACATATACCTAATATAGGATTCTCAAGCCATAAAATCATATTTTCTAATTTTCTTACTTCACATAACATATTTAATTCATTTACTCATAACTAGTCCATTTTCATAAAAAATATCAAATCAGGCCCAGAAAAAAAAAATTCTGGGATTTAGCATAATATAGTCCCATATTGAACATATATTTTTATCAGAATTTTTAAAATTCATTTACTATTTTTCATATGGCCAAAACTGCCGAATATTTAGATATTTATCATAAACTGTACTTTTGTCCAAAAATTCCAAAATTTACAGAGTATACTTCTGTTATATACATTTACTCCCAATAAAAATTTCACTAATTTTGGAGTTAACCACAAGGAGTTATAAGGGTTTATTTTTAAAATAGTATTTTTCTATAAAATTCATAACTCTTAATCTATACATCCAAAAATCATCATTTTTGGAAACAATCTAGAAAACTCATCAAATTATCATTTCAAATTTTTCCAAAATTTTTGAAGGTCGGAAAAATTACGAAACTGAAAAATATAATAACCCTTAAAATTCCTTACCTCAAAAGAGCAGTATTTCTGACCCGAATGTAAAGTCGAAGGAACCTTGCACTGAATAGCAACTCTCAAAGTATCTAAATACTCACAAAAATACGCTCGATAATATAGAGAGAAAAAAAATTTATTTCTGGTGTGATTTTCAATTCTAACTTAAGCGCCTATTTATAGGAAAATATTAGAACACCAAAGTAGACTTGACCTGTAACCTGATAGCTTTACCTGCTACTATTCCCACCTACCAAAAATCAGCTATCTTCCCCAACAACCAAAAGTGGGGCCCACCCATATTTTTAATAAAAAGATTTTAATTTTTGAAACTCCAATAATTCATAATAAATAGTCCTTTTATCAGAAAAATACGAATTTTATGTACTTTCCATAGAAAATTTAATTCTCTACAACTTTGTAATTTAAGTTTGTCCAAATTTCAAATATAAAATGTCCGAAATCTATATACGGCCAATTTTTAATACCTTTATTCTGACAAAATAATGATAAAATACCCCAGCATTAATTCCTTCATTTATAACCACATAAAATAAATAAATCCATCATTTATATCCACATAAAATAAATATTTTTTTATCATATAAATCAATAACTAATTATTCACAAATAATATTACAGAATCACAATTATGACAACTAGGCCGTTCCCAGGAAAGAGGGGGCTTTCCGATAAGGATTTTTCATTGCTGGCGCACAATTAGATGACCAAACCTCTCCTTCACAGAACTTTCTAGACATTGCCAATAATGCTATCTAATAATATTATTCAAATAATATGAATTATTGATCTGATAATGGGAAATACTGTGCAGTGACAATTATTAAAATAACAATAATATAAAATATCAACGCAATAATTATTGAATCAATAAAGTAAAATATTGAACAGTAATTACTGTAATAATTATTGAGTACTGTCTTCTTACGTAAGAATCAATAATTCAATACTGTACAATACCGTGTGCTACTGTGCAACAACGCGTATTACTATATTTTAACCATCAGGTATTCCAACAGTGTTAACGGTAATAATTACACCGTTTATTTATGAAACTCAAACTTGTCGTTTTCTTCATCCGACAGTTATTCTATTATGGGGCCCACAAATGGTTGCACCGTCGTACGAATATTCTCCGACAGCAAGAATATTCCACGACCAAACGAATATTTCCTGACAAAAATGAATATTTTATAACCACTTGCGTATTTTAAAAAATTTGCACATTTCACCCATATCTTTAAACTTTTATCAATTTAACTATTTACTAAATAAAAAAATTGAATAATTTTTATTTCATAAAATTCGGGGTCTTACAGTACAACTCAAAAATGATGAGTGTGATCAGATGAAGAAACGTCTAGAAGATGAAAAAGAGATAAAGTATAGTCTTGATAATGAGGGTTTATTAAAATTTGAAGGAAGAATTTGGGTTCCAAGTGAAATAGATTTGAAGGAAGTAATATTATAAGAGGCTCATAGTTCAAGGTACTCGATTCATGCTGGCAGTACTAAGATGTATCAAGACCTTTGACCAGATTTTTTGTGGCCGAACATGAAGAGTGAAATAGCAGAATATGTAAGTAGGTGCTTAACTTGTCAAAAAGTAAAGGCCGAACATCAACGACCAAGCGGCTTATTACAGTCATTGAAAATTCTAGAATGGAAGTAGGAACACATCACGATGGATTTTGTTGTGGGACTTCTAACTACACAGAAAGGGTACGAAGCTATTTGGGTAATAGTTGACCAGTTGACGAAGTCGGCTCACTTCCTGCCAATACGAGTCAAGTTTAACTTAGATCAGTTAGCTAAACTCTATGTTAATGAAATTATTTCAAGACATGGGGTACCAGTCTCGATAGTGTCAGAACATGATCCACTATTCACGTCAAATTTCTAGAGAAGTCTACAAGAATAGATGGGAACGCGGTTGAAGTTAAGCACAGCTTATCATCCACAGACAGATGGGCAGAGCGAAAGAACAATTCAGACGTTAGAAGATATACTAAGATCTTGCGTCATATTTCAAAGGTAGTTGGGATGATCATCTACCGCTAGTAGAATTTACGTATAATAATAGTTATCATGTAAGCATAGGCATGCCGCTTTACGAAGATTTATATGGAAGGAAGTACAGAACGCCACTATGTTGGGATGAAGTAGGAGAACACCGAATTCTAGGACCTGAATTGGTATAGCAAACCACGGATATAGTTAAGTTTATACGAATGTGACTGGTAGCATCTCTAGACAGACAGAAAAAGTATGTAGATCCGCATCAAATGAGAAAAGAGTTTGAAGTCAGCTCGTATATATTTCTAAATGTATCTCCATGGAAAGGAAAGATAGGCTTTGGGAAGAAGGAAAAGTTAAGTCCAAGGTTTATAGGACCTTTTGAGATATTAAAAAGGGTAGGAGAGGTAGCTTACATGGTAGCATTACCTCCAGACTTAGAACGCATACACAATGTGTTTCATGTATCTGTGTTACGTCCTTATAAGCCAAATTATAAGTATGTAATAGAGTATGAGCCTATTCATGTTGAGAAAGACTTGACGTATGAAGAAATGCATATGCAAATCATTGATAGAAAAGAGTTAGTTCTAAGGAACAAAGTTATACCTTTGGTGAAGGTAGTATGGAAGAACCACGATGTCGAAGAAGCAACGTGGGAACTTGAAGAAAAGATAAAGAAGAATTACCCTCAGTTGTTTGACTAATTTATGGCAAGATTCTGGGGACAAAATCCTTATAAGGGGAAAAGAATGTAACAATCGAGAAAATTGAATTAAATGTAAAATAATTTTATTTGAATAAATAATGAATAAAATTATAATATATGATATTTATAACGAGTAAGCGTGATGAAGGTTATTCTATAACCTAAAAGAGGAATAATATCGTAGTATTCTAGCTAAGTGCTAGAATTAAGGTGTTTGAATTTCCAAGACGGAAATAAAAGCTTTCTGAGAAATTCTTCGAAAAACATTGTTCATCCATTTCTGCTCGGGAATTATTTTTGAACTTTCAGAAAATACGTAACGATGGAATGATAAGGAAGGATGAATTATATAATAATAATTCAATTATGACTAACGCAGTTTTTCACTCGCGTACTAAGTTCGAGAATGTTAAGGAAAGTGAAAATTTGAATAAATGATGGTTGTATGATAAGAAAGTTATTATACGTGGTAATAAATACGAGTATAATACAAGGTATTGTACAAGTATATACGAAAGATAATATAACGTATATGTGGAATGTTATACGAGCTAGTATACGAGAAGAATACGAGGATTATATGTTAAAAGCTTAAACCATTTTAATGGACTAGTAGGATTTGGTTATGAATTTAGCAAGCCCAAGTGAAATATGTTAAGGCCCAAAGTTAATTAAATGCAAGCCCAATGTTAGGCCCAAATTTAATTAAACTTAAGCCCGAACCAAGAACTGAACCTGTGGATCGAACCGATGGGTCACCGGGTGAGAAAAACCCATAGGGCAACCCATGTCGGCCACCCATGGTGAGTCATGGCTGGCCACTTGGTGGCCAAGTAAAGGAGGTGGCTTTATTAGCAAGTATTGAGTAGTAAGGAGGTGGAATAGTAAGGAGGTGGGTGTCCTTTTTACTCTTTTGCCCTCACTTTGTAAAGCTTATAAATAGAGAGCTATGTTGGTTATTTGTAGCTTGTTCAAATTCACCAACACTTAGAGAAATATTATTGAGAGAAGTGAGAGCTGTAAGAACCAAGAAATTCATGATTTAATAATTATTTTAATATAAGAGAATGAATATTTATTTGAATATAAATGTTAATATTTTGTAAGTTGAGTAATTAAACTGATTCGCATTGGATTAATACGAATTAAGAAGTGTAGAATTATGATGAGCATTTGTGAAGTGCCTTATGTGGCATAATGTGAATTGAGAGAATTCACTAAGTAAGTTGAAAGAAAACTAGGAAGATTAATTATGTGATTCCATATATGGAATGAATGAGTTTTAAACTAGTAATGTCACCAATATGGAAGTTAATTCATGTCGTGTAAAACTAGTATGGCGATAGAAGTTGAAACTGGCTTGAAGCTAAACCAATTTGATACTGTTAGGGACCGGCGCAGCTGCGCCCTCCCAGCAGTACAAACTGGCGTAGTTGCGCTAGTGGTCAGTCTGAGATAGATTAGTTTTTACTGTAGCAAGGAAATGGAACACTTTTGTAATGTGTGACATTAATAAAATCATATGATAAGAGTATATTTTAATGACATGAGGTACCAAGTAGTATAATGAAATCATATGTAATTGTAATACATAAATAATTAAATATATGTGTATTCTAGAAACTAGGAAAGGAATTAAATGTTTAAATAAATATTAATATTAAATAATGTTATTATGTGGT
The DNA here is from genome assembly GCA_016801055.1 of Panax notoginseng. Classification (NCBI taxonomy): domain Eukaryota; kingdom Viridiplantae; phylum Streptophyta; class Magnoliopsida; order Apiales; family Araliaceae; genus Panax; species Panax notoginseng. Next base: position 100,756,359 of record CM029018.1, read on the forward strand.
TCAGAGAGTAGTAAAAATAATTATGGAAGATACCCAGACAATAATACCAAACTACGTTATTTTATTATGTGTATTTAATGTACATGGATTATATGATGTGAGTATATAATTAATCCCTAATTTCCTAATATGGTAACAATTATACATTGAGATTACATTATGAGAATTAAAGAAACCAAACCAAGCCTTAGATAACTTATTGCTGAGATTTTGCTCTTGTCCCAAATTGAGTGACATAATAGTACATGAGCAGTGACCTAAGTCTAATTTATGTAACTTCCAAGTGGCTAAGCATAGGTGATGATTGCAAAGCCAATGGCATGTGGTGGGTTGTTAAACCACTCTCTAGTAACCTTTATTTTCTTCCATTACACCATGAACTTCAACCCTAGTGTAATGTAAATGTCCAGTCCAAATTTTCTTTATAAATAGAAGTTCCATTTTTAGTTTTTGTTGCTTGTAATTGTCTAAGTTTGAGAGTTCTAAGTTGTTGAGCAATTGTAGAAGCATACTCAGTGTGTGAGGACTCCAATTCAAGCTTAAGGAGGTATAAACTCTATTTGTGTTCTTGAATTGGGTCTTATTTAGTTCTTGAAATCACTTGAATTTCTATGTCAATCAAGATGAATTAACATGCTATAATGTGTTTAGGAAGTATGCTTACATGTATGAAACCTTTAATGATGAATTGAGCATGTTTGAATCAAGAGAAATAAAAGTTGGTTGATACTCTGCAAAACAGATTCTGTTACTGCTTCTGGTCTCGACATGGCGCAGCGGCGCCCTGGTTATACTAGGGTGCAGCGCAGATGCGTCGTACCTCAGAATTAGTTGCTAGTTTTGTTTATGTTATGTGTTGAGAACTTGGTATCATGACTTAGATATATACCTAAAAAGGGGTATAGCATGAGATATAAAGCTTTCTTATGTAGTATGAAGTGATCAACATGTTTTAGTGAGAGATTTGTAATAAAAACTTAAAGTTTTGAAAACAAACTTTGATGAAATACTTGTCCTACAAGTTCTAAACTTAGTATGTTGTACACATAATTGATTTCAAGTATAAAGGAGCATGATATGTGATTCTCAGTTATTATATTCATGACCCACTTGATAAGCTTGGTGTTAGAATTTATTTTAAAAAGAAAAGCTTAGTATAATAAACTAACGTGCATGAATACTACATGATATACATTCTGATCGTGCGAACGTGTTAACATGACTTGACTACATACGATAAGTGCTTTAAAGTTGCCTTGTATGTGTTAAAATTACGTTGTTCAAGTTTAAAATGGTTTCAAAAGTAAACTTAGATATGTTTTCAAACCAAGTGCATTAGGTATGAGTAGTTAAGTTCTAAGAATATAAAATGACATGTTTACCTTCATTATATCTCTAAGCATGACTCTTATATGTTTGATATAACGGTAGTAAACCAAGCATGAGTATATGTATATTTTTTAAAGCAATACCAATGCTAGCTTTGAATAAATGATACAAACACTATGAGCATGTGTATTGATAAGTAGATTTTATACCTACTTATCCGGTATCTGTTACTTGAATTAGTTACTTAAACTCATGTTCTTAGTTACTTTTCATGTATTTGGTGTTCATTTTGTGGATTATATGCTTGGGAGTTGTGTGAGCGACTATTGGTATGAAATCGCAAAGAATTGGTATGAAATCGTAAAGAAAATCAATACGGATATCGTTTGGGCTTTCATGTTTATTTCATGTTATTGGCTTGGAACTTGGATTATATTGTAGAGCTTCTTCTTAGCTTTAAAGAACATTTTGAATCATTCAAATCGGAGTTCGGATGCAAGAGTTATGACCTTCGTACCAACAGATGTTGAACTTCACTGTTTTGGGTGGCCATTTGCATAGTAGTCACTTCCAGCCAAATTTTGACCTTCATTTGTCCATTATTTCTCAATGCTCAAAGAATGAAAGTTGTAGAGCTCGTCGAGCTCTTCGATTTGATAGGTGGCAGGCCTCGTAACTCTTCCCGGATCAGAGGTTATGGTCGTTTTACCAGATGACACTGCAGCAGAAAAAGGACCTCTGCCGGAGCGAGCTTTTACTAAGCAAAACCCCCATCGGGGCGGGGGTAAAAGGTTAAAAACAGAAGCTTAGCCCGCCGAGGCGGGCCTAGTTAGTGAAAAAAAAAATTGTCGGGGCAGGGGTACGCTCAGAAAAAGTATTTTTTGTCAGAATTTGAGTTGGAGAAGGATTGATTCAAGCTGATTGACTCAAGGACTTCCAAGAGGACTTAAAGACATATAAAGAGGTATATAAAAGGAGGAGAATTAGGAGGATTAGAGAGAGGATTCCATTAGATCATATTATAGTAGATTAGGACCAAAACCCTAGTTCTAATGAGTTTTGGAGAATGAAGCAACTTGGAGACCATTGAAGATCAAGAGCAGGAGCTTGAGGAAGATGGAGATTTGCTAACAACATATTTATTCTTCACTTTAATCTTATTCTTATCTTTTAATATGTATTTAAGTGTGGATTCTTAGTTTTAATTCAATGAACTAATTCTTGTTTGAGATTCCAATGGATCTTATTGTGTAGTTTATTTTAATATGCTTCGCTATCAATTATTATGTTCTATTATGAGGATTGTCTATTGTGATTTGGACTTAATTATTTAATTGATTGACCATCAATTACTATGATAATCTATATGAAATCGGAAGAGGAGTATAGATTTAGATTTGATCATGATAGCATGTGTTTGTGATTTCTGCATAGATGGAATTCATGATTCGTGTTTAGGATAGAGATATACCTTTACGCCTTATGTAATCTTATAGAGAACTTGTGCTTTAAATCTTTTTTAATTATAATTCACATAGAAATATAGTGAATTAGTTAATTAGGGTGTCTTGTTTAATTCTATCATCTGTGGATTTAAGTGAGTATGGGTATTATGCATCGAGAAGTGGTTTTATCTGCTTTAGTGTTCTTGATTAACAATTCAGGACAGAGAATAATTGATGAGAAGTGTGTTAACTTAAAAGAAGCAATAAGTGAAGTTGTGATTTTAAATCTCCGTAATCTTAATTTAACTAGTAGAATTTAATAGTAGTTTAATTATAAAATTTGAAATTCATTCATTTAAATAAGATTGAGTTGATTACGGGTTAGTACTTGGTGATTTTTATTAAACAATTCCCCGTGGGAACGATACTCTACTTACACTTTATTACTTGTTGACCACGTATACTTGTGTGTTATGCGTAATTAGATTTTACCCAACAAGTTGTTTGGCGTCGTTGTCGGGGAATTAGTTTAATAATTTTTGCCAATATTAGCTTCAATAAAATTAGTCTTAATTTAAACTTTTTTTTTTCTTTCTTTATTTTATTATCTTCCTATTTTTCTCTCGTTTCAGGTACCATGGTGGGATGCAATTATCAAAGGCCATATTCGAGTATGACTCAGCCAAGAGACACAAGGATTGATGGACTCGATGAAATTTTTGCATTATCAGTACAGCTTGAGACATTTTCGAGGAGGTTGGATGTTGTTGCAGCCCAACGTATTCGGAGGATAGAGCTAGTTTGTAAATATTGTGCTGGTAATCATTCGAGTCATCAATGCACCATCAGTCTTAGGCCGGTACATTATGGTGGTAATTACCTCAACCAATATGTATATGCTAATTATCATCAAGTTTGGGGGTATCACCGTGATTCTTTATGGAGCTATAACTATCAAGACCAATACTACGCTCCAAATCCAACATACACAACGGAATTCTAATATCCACATCCATTGCCACAAGAAGAACAGTTAAAGTTGGAAGAATTCATGTCAAAGATCGTAGCAAACCAAGAGGAGAGGATGATGAGTCAAGAAATATCAAGCCATAATTTTTAGCAACAGATGGAACAAATCATCACCACTTCAACCCATGGTCCTCAATACATGGATTCCAAAATTGAGATAGATAATTCAGGGGTGGTAGAATTGTTGTCCAAATTCGTAGCATCAAATGAGGAGAGGAGGATTAATCAAGAGCGGTCAATTCAGAATCTTCAGAATAAGATAAATCAAATGTTCAAAGCTTTGAACAACTATCCTCAATATAATTGGTGTTATAACATGGATTCCGAGATTGACGAAATGCCCGAACCAAATCTACAACTGGATGAGACACGAGATGTTGAAAAAGAGTAGGCAATTGGGGATAATGAAAATAAGGTCGATGAAGAACTAACTATGAGTACCAACGAGGATGAGCCGATGTTATTAGTGCCCCAAGTTCCTTCTCCGCCAAAGATCAAGAGTCCAGTTAGATTTGTAAAACCGTCGACATGAGAGCTAGTACAAATGTGAAGCCATGGTGGGATGAGGAGAAGAAGATAGAAGAAGAGCCCGTTGTGCTTGCCAAGCCTCAAAGCCCCAATCGAATCATAGGCTCAACGGACAGAAAGAACCTAGTTATTCAACATTCTCAATTGGGCACTTATTTAAACAAAGCATGCTAGGTGACTTTAATTCGATAGCCATCATAAATGGGAACCTACCAAAAGTTACATTATTTCCGATGGATGGAGGGTTACTCAAGTATCGAAGAGGAATTGGATAGTGTTGACCAGACAAAGTCAGGCTGAAAGACTGTAATTCAAGCGCTAACTGGGAGGTAACCCAGGTATTGGTAGCTAAATAAATAAGCAAAAGAATATGGAAAGGGAAGCCACCAATCTGAGCCCATGCCACAATATCCTCCTTTTAATTCCGATGTGGAGGAGTTTTCAGTCTTTGTTCCACAACCACCACCACCACAAGCTTAGCAGGATCCAGGGAAGTCCTCTGTTCTTTTATTTCAATATGTTTACAATGAGGACATTGTACTTGTTAAGTTTAAGGGAGTTAGTTTTATTTTATTATTTCATGTTTTAGCATTTAGTTTATGTCATATATGTTGGCATTCATGTTATATAGTTTGCATTTGCACAGTAGTTTATTTTAATAATTTTTAATGTATTTAGTTTCTTGTTTCTTGTTAGTTGAGATTAAAAAAATGAAAATTTTCAAAAATAGTAGTTAGTTTACTATGTTTATATAGCATTTAGTACATCTTACATGAGTCCAGCTGTTTGTTATTTATAGTTTGTTTTGGCCAATGATGAGATTGGAATTGCGTAGACAAGTATAATACTGACTATTAGAGCTTTGATGTTATTTCTTGTTATGAATTGAGTCTTTTTCTCTTTGAAGCTGGTATAATAAGGATAGCACAGTAAAAATAACTTGTTGATTGATTGAGTTTAAATTGATACATAATGGGACTTTAAAGGATAATGCTAGTTTGAATGAAAGAATGATAAGAGTAAGTAGTGATGGCTAAAGTTAGACAAGAACCTAAGTTTGGGGGAATATTTGGGGTATATAAGCTATATAAAAAAAATAAGGTATGAATAAACACTGTGGCGTGCTTGTCTAGTTTTGTGGCCTTTGTTACTTAAGTAAGTAAGCCCGAGGGGATTGTCTTTACAGCTAGCGCCCTAAGGTATTAATAGTCTGGGAGTCGTTGTTCGAAAGCTCGTTAAGGTAGCATTGAAAAGCCTAAGGGAATAAGACATTGCATAGCTATGTGTATATAAACCAAAAGAAAAAAAATAAATGAATAAAACGGGAAATAAAGCATAAGTATCCCATGTTGACCCTCGATATTGGTAATTATTTGATTTTACTTGGATCTAGTTTGTTTTGGATTTCTTGAGTTTACACTGTATGATGCCTTCGAAGAGACTTGTTATGTGTTATATTTGATTTTATATCAGTTAACATTGTTGTGGAGCACACACGCACTATATTAGTGATAACAGTCTAAGATTTTATGATTGATTAGGAAGTTAATAATTTGTTTTGATATGATGTATTATCATGTTTACTTTATTTCTCTAAGGCCGGTTGAATAGACTTGTTTCTGTCATTACTGCTGGATTCTTAGGCATGTAGATTAGTTGCATTGCATAGCAATGTTATTTTGTATTTTTGCTTGAGGACAAGCAAAGGTTTAAGTTTGGGGGTATTTTATCCGGTATTTGTTACTTGAATTGGTTACTTAAACTAATGTTCTTAGTTACTTTTCATTCATTTTGTGTTCATTTTGTAGATTATATGCTTGGGAGCTATGTGAGCGACTATTGGTATGAAATCGCAAAGAATTGGTACGAAATCGTAAAGAAAAGTAATCCGGATATCGTTTGGGCATTCATGTTTATTTCATGTTCTTGTCTTGGAACTTGGATTATATTATAGAGCTTCTTCTTAGCTTTCTGGAACATTTTGAACCATTCCAATCGGAGTTCGGATGCAAGAGTTATGACCTTTGTACCAACAGATGTTGAACTTCATTATTTTGGGTGGCCATTTGCATAGTCGTCACTTTCAATCCAATTTCGTCCTTCATCCATCCGTTATTTCTCACTTCTCAAAGAATGAAACTTGTAGACCTCGTCGAGATCTTCGATTTGATAGGTGGCAGGCCTCGTAACTCTTCCCGGATCAAAAGTTATGTCTGTTTTACCAGAGCACACTGTAGCAAAAAAAAGACCCCCGCCGGGGCGAGCTTTTACTAAGCAAAACCCCCGCCGGGGCGAGCTTTTACTAAGCAAAACCCCCACTGGGGTAGGGGTACAAGGTCAAAAATAGAAGCCTAGCCCGCCGGGACGGGCCTAGTTAGTGAAAAAACCCTCGCCGGGGCGGGTGTACGTGCAGAAAAAGTAGTTTTTGTCAGAATTTGAGTTGAAGAATGATTGGTTCAAGCTGATTGACTCAAGGACTTCCAAGAGGACTTAAAGACATATAAAGAGGCATATAAAAGGAGGAGAATCAGGAGGATTAGAGAGAGGATTCCATTAGATTATATTATAGTAGATTAGGACCAAAACCCTAGTTCTAATGAGTTTTGGAGAATGAACCAACTTGGAGACCATTGAAGATCAAGAGCAGGAGCTTAAGGAAGATGAAAATTTGCTAACAACAGATTTATTCTTCACTCTAATCTTATTCTTATCTTTTAATGTGTATTCAATTGTGGATTCTTAGTTTTAATTCAATGAACTAATTCTTTGTTTGAGATTCCAATGGATCATATTGTGTAGTTTATTTTAATATGCTTCACTATCAATTATTATATTCTATTGTGAGGATTGTCTATTGTTATTTGGACTTAATTGTTTAATTGATTGGCCATCAATTACTATGATAATCTATATAAAATCGGAATAGGAGTATAGATTTAGATTTGATCATGATAGCATGTGTTTTTGATTTCTGCATAGATGGAATTCGTGATTCGTATTTAGGATAGAGATATGCCTTTACGCAATATGTAAACTTATAGAGAACTTGTGCTTTAAATCCTTTTTAATTGTAATTCACATAGAAATATAGTGAATTAGTTAATTAGGATGTCTTGTTTAATTCTATCATCTGTGGATTTAAGTGAGTATGGGTATTATGCATCGAGAGGTGGTTTTATCTGCTTTAGTGTTCTTGATTAACAATTCAAGATAGAGAATAATTGATGAGAAGTGTGTTAACTTAAATGAAGCAATAAGTGAAGTTGTGATTTTAAATCTCCGTAATCTCAATTTAACTAGTGGAATTTAATAGTAGTTTAATTATATAATTTGAAATTCATTCATTTAAATAAGATTGAGTTGGTTACGGGTTAGTACTTGGTGATTTTTATTAAACAATTCATCGTGGGAACGATACTCTACTTACACTTTATTACTTATTGACCACGTATACTTGTGTGTTGTACATAATTAGATTTTACCCAACATGTATTAATAGATTATGTGATCTATGGATGAACATATGGCTAAAGTTATAAGGCATGATGATTACATGACCTTGTTATGCTTTAATTTCATGGAAATCGTAAACTAAAACCATGTAAGAATAAACTCAAGATGATTATACACTTATATAAAGTAGTTTAGCATGTTTTTATGTTAAGTATGATTAGTTTAGTATACTAAAGGATGGACTAAAATCAGGAGAGCAGTAGCTCAACCTTGGTCTGGCCAGGGGACAGCGCAGCTGCGACGTCCCTAAGCCTAGATAGGGCGCAGCTGCGTTATCCTACAGTCATGTGTAGTTTCTATTTCTAATCTGATGTTCAAAGCATGCTTGTAAGGATAAGTTAACTTACATTATGTGATCAGTGTGCTATCCAATGTGTTAAGAAACATGTTGGATGCTAGAGTTAAATACTTAACGAGTAATTATATATTTCAGGAATGAAGTTCGAAAACATATTTGCAAACTATAAAGCAATGATTTGAAAATGTGTTGTTGAACTGTCTAACGTCATAGGATCTAATTTGTGTTATGAGGATATGTGACATAGTATGTATAAAGCTTACAACTAAGTTAGACGTTTATGTGTACGTTTGAACTTAAAAATATGAGTTTATAAAACTAATAAATATCCTATACGTGTAAATATATTATGTTAGGATACGAAAGAGGGTATTAAGCTTTACTTTGGTAAACTACGCTTGAGGCAAGTATCTGAAATCTCTTTTATATTGAGCAAGTTTCCTAACTTACACAACTTTGAATTTTGTGCAAGTTCTCAAATTTCATTTGATTCGTATATTGAATGCAAGTATTCGAACCTTACTCTTTATTGAGCCTTATTTGGACTTGTGCAATTAATGATCGTACAAGTAGAACTTGAAAGTATAATACTCTGTAATCTAGAAATTGTTTACAAACCTTGATTTCGAATGATAATTGTTCTTATATATTGTGAAAGAAACTGTCTAAGCCATTGATTCGACTAGACTATTGATATTGATCGAAAGCTATTCAAACCAAATTTACTTGGTGTGGACTCATATAACTGAGATGAACAACCCTTTTGGTAACACGCAAGTATACGTGGTCAACAAGTAATAAAGTGAAAGTAGAGTATCGTTCCCACGAGGAATTGTTAATACAAATTACCAAATACTAACTCTTAATGAAACTAATTTTATTTAAACAATCAATTTAATGTTATAAAGTAAATTATTTAACTAAACTAATTCTAGTTACCACTAATTAAAAATCAGATTATAGAGATTTAATATCACAACTTCACTTATTGCTTCATTTAAATTAATCAATTAAACTCACTATTTTGAATTATTAATCAAGAACACAAAAGTAAATATGACCATCTCTCAATGCATCATACTCAAATCAACTTAAATCCACAGATGATAGAATTAAGAAGAACACCCTAATTAACTAATTCACTATATCTCTATGTGAATTACAATTAAAGAGGAATTTAAGCACAAGTTCTTTATCAGATTACATGCGATGAGTAGGTATATCTCTATCCTAGACATAAATTATATATTCCAACGCCATGCAGAAAACACAATCACATGCTATTATGATCAGATCTAAATCTATACTTCATCTCTCGAGTTCATATAGATTACCACGGTAATTGTTAGCTAGGCAATTAAGCAATTCATCACAAACCACAATAGACAATCCAACAATAATCACAATAATTAATAGAGAAGCATACTAAAATAAACTATGCAATACGATCCATTATAATCTTAAACAAAAGATTTATTTCATGATTAATGAATTAAAACTAAGAATTCCCAATTGAAATAACATTGAAAGACAAAAATAAAAGTAGAGTGAAGAATAAATCTATTGTCAGCAAATCCCCATCTTCCTCGAGCTCCTGCTCTTGATCTTCAATGGTCTGCATAATGGGTTTGCAATTTTAGAGAAGTATTTTATAAACCTCCTGTAGAACCCGGCATGTCCCAGAAAAATGTGTATTCCCTTAACTGAAGCTGGTGGTGGAAGCTTTTCAATCTTTTCCAGCTTTGCTTTATCAACCTCCAGCCCTTTAGCCGAAACTTTGTGCCCCAAAATTATTCCTTCTTCAACCATGAAATGGCACTTTTCCCAGTTAAGTACCAAATTTGTTTCAGTGCATCTCTGTAAAACCATCACCAAATTCTATAGACAAGCATCAAAATCATCCCCATAGACAGAAAAGTCATCCATGAAGACTTTCACATTTTTCTCCACCATGTCCGAGAAGATGGCCATCATACACCGTTAAAAGGTAACGGGTGCATTACATGAGCCGAATGACATTCTCCTGAATGCGAATGTACCGTATGGGCACGTGAAAGTAGTCTTCTCTTAATCTTCAGGAGCAATGACTATCTGATTATATCCTGAATACCCATCCAATAAAAAGTAGTACTCGTGTCCCGCTAATCTGTCCAACATCTGATCGATAAAAGGCAGAGGAAAGTGGTCTTTGCGGGTCGCCGTATTCAACTTCCTTTAGTCCATGCAAACCCTCCAACCAGTCACTATCCTCGTCAGAATTAGCTCGTTTTCATCATTTTGTACCACAGTCATTCCTCCTTTTTTTGGCACACATTGAACCGGACTGACCCACTTACTGTCTGAAATTGGGTAGATGATTCCCGCATCCAACCATTTTAGGATTTCTTTCTTCATAACATCTTTCATAATTAGGTTGAGCCGTCTTTGTTGCTTTACTGTCGGCTTTACATCTTCTTCCATCAGAATTTTGTGCATGCAAAAGGATGGGTTGATTCCCTTGATATCTTCAATTGTCCATCCTAAAGTCAATTTATGTTCTCTAAGCACTCTCAGCAACTTATTTTCCTGCAATTCATTAAGTGCAGAAGAAATAATAACAGATAAAGAATTAGAATTGCCTAAATAAGCATACCTAAAGTGTTTAGGGAGTGTCTTAAGTTCAAGAATAGGTGGCTCCTCCAATGAAGGTTTCATCTTTGTTGTGGCTCTTTCCTCCGTGTGCAACGGTTCAAATGGTGCTTTGAATCTACTAACTCGTGGCAAGGAGTCTAGCATCTGCAAGCAATCCACAAACTCCGAATCATCTAAATCTTCATCTCCCAATAATGTTGTTTCCAATTGATCATTAGCCAAACTTTTACCCATTTCTTCGCTGATTATTTGATCAAATGGCATCAATCCTGAAACACTCCTCTTCATCTGTGGGAAATTTCATGGCCTTGAAAATAATGAACTTTACTTCCTGATCTTGGACCCTTATAGTTAGTTCACCTTTTTGCACATCGATGAGAGTCTTACCCGTAGCCAAGAACGGTCTCCCTAGGATGATTGGGATGTTCTTATCTTCCTCAAAATTCAGAATTATGAAGTTTGCGAGGAATATAAATTTGTCAACATTGACCAAAATATCCTCCATAATGCCTCTTGGGTACGTAACTGACCTATCTGCCAACTGCAATGAAATGTTCGTAGACTTTGGAGCTGGCAAACCCAATTTTGTATGCACTAATAATGGCATAAGATTCACACTTGCCCCCAAATCACATAAACACTTGTTGAACGCAATGTTCCCAATTGTGTACGAAATAGTAAAACTCTCCGGATCTTTCAACTTTGGTGGCAACCTTCGCTGTAAAATCGCACTACACTCCTCTGTTAATGCCACTGTTTGAAAATCTTCCAACTTCTTTTTCCTAAACAGAATCCCTTTCATGAATTTAGCATAACTTGGCATCTGCTCAAGGGCTTCAGTGAACGGGATATTAATCTGAAGTTTCTTAAAAACTTCTAAAAATTTAGCGAATTGCTTATCCAATTTCTATTTTTGAACTCTTTCCTGAAACGATGGGGGAGGATAAACAACCGGTTCGTTAAGTGTCTTGCTCTTTTCCACTGGCTTTTCTTCCCCTTGTATGTCCTCAACCACTTTATTTTCACTTTCTTTATCATCTTCTTTTGCAGCCAAATTTTTTATTTTCTGACCCTCAAGCTGTTTTCCACTTCTCAACATAATTTCCTGACATTGTTCATGATTACCTTTTGGATTTTTCTCTATATCACTTGGTAATGTTCCTTGAGGCTTGTTATTCAATGCAAGAGCTATCTGTCCCATCTGATTTTCTATATTCTTGATGGCTATTTCTTGCGATTGCTTGGTTTTTTCATGCCTTCCTCGTTGCTTGTTATGTACTTTGATAACAACTCCTCTAAATATGATTTCCTCTCTTGATGTTGAGTTGGTTGTTGTTGTTGCTTCTGAAATCTTGGGGATAAGATGGTCATGGAGCTTGCTAATGCTGATTATTACTCCACAAAAAATTAGGATGATTCTTATTCTCCGGATTGTATGTATTCTGGTACGTATTCTATGGAATTCGGTTGTAGCTACCCAAAAATTGCAATGACGCTGGGTTGATTGCACATTGATCTGTAGGATGTTCACCCTCGCATAATTCACAAATAACTGCAACCTTTTGTGTTTGTACCCCTGACCAAGCATCGAACTTCTTAGAGAGCGCTGAAATCTGCGATGTTATTGTCGTCACTCCATCTACCTCTAACACTCTAGCTACCTTAGGTTGTGTCATTCTTGCCGTGGACCACTAGTAATTGTTAGGTGCCATTATCTCTATCAATTGATATGCCTCCTCATAATTCTTTGCCATAAAAGCTCCACCCGAAGCTGCATCAATACTGGTCCTGAAATTCCCATGTAATCCATTATAAAATGTGTTCATCTGCAACCACTTAGGCAATTCGCGATGTGGGAATTTTCTGAGCAATTCTTTGTATCACTCTCATGCCTCGTACAATGATTCCCCATGTTTCTGTTCAAACATAGTAATCTCGTTTCTCATCTTTGCAGTCTTCGTTGGTGGGAAGAATTTAGCTAGAAACTTTTGAGCCAGGTCATCCCAAGTAGTTATTGATCCCAATGGTAGAGAGTGTAACCAACTCTTTGCCTTATCCCGCAGAGTGAATGGGAACAAGCGAAGTCTGACTACGTCATCCGACACCCCATTGTATTTGAAAGTGTCGCATATCTCCAAAAAGTTGATCAAATGCTCATTCGGATCATCATTTGCAAGTCCCCCAAACTGAACCGAGTCTTGGATCATCTGAATAGTCCCGGGATTAATCTCAAATGTGTTCGCAGCTATAGCAAGCCTGGTGATACTCGACTGCAGATCAGTCACCTTGGGTGTAGCAAAGTCCCTCAACGCTTTCTGGTCTTCGGCAGCCATTGCTTCTTCTTGTTCAGAGCTTTCGAAGTCTTCCCTTGTCTCCTTGATCCACTTACTTATCCTTTGAAAGTGTCTCTCAATGTCGTCCTTAAAAGGAAACAAGTCTGGATTTTTGGATCAAGTTTGCATAAACCAATTTCAAAAACCTGAAATAAGACGAACAAAACAAAAATAAAAATGTTTAAGTAAAACTGGACTAATTAAATTGATATTGCAAAATATTAAAATCTATACTAAAGTCCCCGGCAACGGCGCCAAAAACTTGTTGGATAAAATCTAATTATGCACAACATGCAAGCATACGTGGTCAACAAGTAATAAAGTGATAAGTTAAGTATCGTTCACATAGAAACTAGCAAGAAATTAACTCTCACAATTACCAATTTTCTATTAATTCAAATTTTATTAAACTAACCAATTTCAAGTTTGTAACTAAAAGTATTAAAAATATTAAAATTACCAAACAATCAACAAATCCTAAAAACTGAATTTTGAAACAAATATTGGAGAATTAGGCTTACAACTTCACCCTAAGCATCACTCTGATTATTACACCTTATTCAAGTTTAATTCAATATCCCAGTTTATTAATCAAGAACACATGTAGTGTGACGCCCCCAAATCCGGGTACTTTGAACCTCAGACTTGGTACGTTACGGTACTTCATCATCATACATATTCTATCATCTAATGCGGAACAAATAAACATATATTATTTATTTTACATAATTCTATAACATTTTCCCAAGTTTATTAACCTTAACTGAATACATACTTTTAAAATTACAAAGGTTTACAATAAGATAACTAAATAGTTTTCTTGTAACGATCTATTACTGTATTTTGCTTTTGTCTCTGTCCTTCTTCAAGCCTTCGCCTTTATCTGAAATTTATTATCATGATATAGCAAGGGTGAGAAACTACTTTGCCCAGCAAGTTTAAATTTAATAAAGATATATCATGATTAAAAGAATAATAAGCTTTCAAGTTTTCAACAATTTAATAATTATGAAGGAACATGAATCAAGATGTCAATAATTGAATGACTGAATCAATAACGTTTAAAGTCAACAAGGACTAGAAATAACTTTATCTGAACCTTAGGGTAATGAAGGTGATCAGCCTTTCATACCTGATGAACATATGCAACATACACTAAGTGTGAATCAATAATCAGTTTAGACGTGAATAATCATCAATAATCATTCACTAACATGCTTTGAAATATAACTCAAGTTGAGTTAAGGAAACTTGTCTGCATAGTCGATTACCGCTACGCAATTTAATTTATTCTCTTTATTGAAAAGTCCTATTAGATATAAGATTGATCTTTCAATTAGTATCTCATACCTTATTCCATAATACTATCTAACACTTAATCACATCGTCAAATATTAGATAATCTTACCACCATATTCATTTACTTACTTATAATCTCATCATATTATATTAACTTGTCTAGCCTTCAATCACAAAGTTAAGTATTAGACATTACATCTTAATCTTAGTATTATCATTATGCTTTGATAATCTTTTCATCATGTCTTAACTTATACTTATAAGTTTTACCTTTATGTGTTATCTTAGTAAATTAGATAACCTTTCAGAAAACTGAAATATCATTTCAGTAAACCGAATTACATTTCAGCATCCTGAAATTACTATTTCAGCATACCAAAATCAGTTTAGCAAACTGAATTCAATTTCAGCAATCCAAAATCAAATTCAGCACCCTGAAATTACTATTTCAGCAGACTACAATTAGTTTAGCAAGCTAAATTCAATTTCAGCACCCCAAAATCAAATTCAGCACCCCAAAATCAAATTCATCACCCCGAATTCTCATTTTACTCTATTATAAACATAACATAGTTCATTGAATATCAAATTCAACAACCATATCGAAAAATAACGTAAATCTCTTATTTTAATCTCCCGTCGAATATTATTATTTATGTAATAATATTTTACGCTAAGGTTATCAACCTTTTAATAACATTTCAGTCAAATACTACTAATAATATCTTAATCCAATATTATTATCCCTATAAAAATAATTTAAATCATTAATCACATTAATAAACAATTATTTCAATTATTTTCCTTTTATTAAATAACTAGTTTTAGCATTCTAAAATGTCATAAACTTTATAACACCTCACACCCGACCCTAAAACTTCATCAAATACTTGCATAAACCATGCTCAAAGGTCTCAAGTCATAAATCACATTTTTCATATTTTTGGACATCATATCTTTAATTAAATTCATTTATCTATTTCTCATCATTTAGATGAAAAATACCAAATCACATCCAAAAATATTTCTTTTCCAGAATTTGACATAATATAGTTTCATATTGAACATATATTTTTTCCGAAATTATTAAAATAGATTTACTATATTTAAATAGTCCATAATAGCCGAATCTTCTCCGATTTTTCATAAATCGACATTAGCTCCAAAAATTCTGAAATTTTTACAGTATGTTCCTGCAATACACATGTACTTCCATTAAAAATTTTGTAATTTTTGGACTTATATACAGAGAGTTATATGGGCGTTTCATAAAAGAAGTCCTTCACCGTAAAATTCATATCTCTCAAACCGTATGGCCAAAAATTCCCAAATTTTTACACAACCTGCATAACAACTGATATTATATCTCCAAATTTTCCCAAAATTTTTAAAGCAAAAAAGTGGACGAAATTGCCCCTGCTACGGACTGCCCCGAAACAGTCTAAAAAAACGGGACTATTTTCAACAAAATCCACCCCAAAATTTTTAGAAACATGATTTTTGAGTTCTACCACTTGGGTTAACTACTAAACACAAATATCTAGCACCCCTCTTTGACGGATCGCAAAAAAGAGTTATAGATTTAAAGCGGTGAAATTTCAAAGTATATAGAAATTTTGATTTTCAAAACTAGAAAATTTATTTTTCTTTTCCTTTTGGGTTCCACCAAATCAACACCCAAATTGGGTAAATCCATACTTGAAATCATATAAATCACATAGATTATAGGGGTTTACACTTTCATATCAAAAACCCCTTAAATCAATTTCATAAAAGAAACTAGAGGAATAAAGCTTAGGGAGAGAAAATTTATACCTTCTTCTTCTTCTTCTTCTTCTTCTTCTTCTCTTCCATGGAGGATTTCTTCTCCTTCCCATACAAGGGGGTTGCCGCCCCTTCCCTCTTCTCTCTCCCTTCCTCCCGTTTCTTCTCTCCTTCTCTCGGCTTCCTTTTCTTTTTCTTCTCTTTCTCTCTCTTTCTTTTTCTATCTTATCCTTATCTCTTTCTTCCTTATCTTTATATTAGACAACCTCTCACCTTTTCCTTCTTCAATTAAAATAGGCCAAGTGGCCTTAGACCCACATGTTGGCTCAATTTAATTTAATTGCTTACAATGTCCATCCTTAATTGATTTTAAAGTTGGGCCATTAATTCATCCTTTGGGCTTTCCCATTAATTCATTTGAGCCATGCAATATTAACATATTCCAATCATTTTCAACTTGTCCCACCCCAAATATTTAATTAGGGTATCCATTTCAAATATTTAGAATTTTAAATCATTACTCTAGTACACTAAATTTTTATAACCCAATCAAACTTGTTTTAATTAAGTTATAAAATTAATATCTTGAGATAATAAAAATATATCTCTTAACTTAATATAGTTTTTAATATTATTATTCTCCCACAAGTGGGCTTAGTTTTGGGCCCTTAATTAATTCTATTGAGCTAGCAATTTACTTATTTTACTTACTAACAAAAACTAACTTGGGCTTTCAACCCTAATTAAATTGGGTCATGTAATACTTGTCTCATACATAACATATTGGGCTAGATTAAATAATTTAATTGCCCTTTATCACTTTATCACAAGTCTCATGCTTAATTAATTAATTGAGCTTGTTTAAATAATATAACTTCCTTAGTCCATCAAATTTTAATTCACTTGATTTAATTCTATGACCACTAAATAAAAATAATCCTTTCGGTCATTTAAATCTCATACCATATTTAAATAACTTATTTAAGTTATACAATTTATATTGTATAATTAAATTTAATTTCCTCTTCCTCTTCATAAATTATCTTTCAAATAATTTATTTATATATTAAATATATAATTTATATATCCAATCATTTATTCAAATATGAATTTAATTTACTAACTGCTTTGATACCAATATACATATTACATATTGGATCTCATCTCATATTTTACTTCTCACACTAATTTTGACTTTTCTCCATAAAAAGTCAACTGTTGACTTTGACCAAAAGTCAACCATTACACATTTTGTGTTTATTGTCCATTCTGACTAAACTTGACGTTTCGGACGCAACCGAGCAGTCCGTGCTTCAATATTCTATCTCTAACTCAAATTTTGAGTTTTAAATTACTCCCTTCTTATTGCTAATCGTATTAACTAACGACTTTAAACTTATTTGTCTTCTTATTTGCCAACCAAGCCCCACATTCAAGCTATGTTAATTACTAACATAGTTTTATCTTGATCCTTATATCATTAACTTAGTTCATCATTCCTCTTGCTAAAATATTTATAGCACCTTACTACGTATATATTTCTATACATATACTCATCTTCGTTTAACCTCATAACATCTCTTCATGTGAAATCTTATCTCCTTAATATAATTTTCATATGTACTTATATAACATTTCTTAGACTATTCAGTTCACATCGAATGTACAGGTATCGTAATACCTTATTCTTGATATTCTTTCAAGTACATATTAATTCCTTTCTATGGTTTTGGAATTTTGTAACCCATATTTTCTCTATTCTCTTTCGAATAGCAAACCTTATAGGTTTTACTTGAAAATTTTAAATAAATCCTCAAATTCTCATCTAGGTTTTATTCTTTAACCTTTATTCTAATCATTCAAGATTTTATAAATTTTCGGGTTGTCACATGTAGAACTAGCCACCTTTCGATGCACTAATACCGTATTAACTCAAATCCACAAATTAGATAGAATCAAGTTAAACACCTTAATCAACTAACTCACTATATCTCTATGTGAATTACAATTAAAGAAGGTTTAAGTTCAAGTTTTTTATCTAATTGCATGCGATGTCAAGTATATCTCTATCCTAACATTCATCAAGATTCCATTCATTCACAGAATTCAAAAACACATGTTATATTAACTAAGTCTAAACTCGTACTTCCTCTCTCGAATCCATACAAGTCCACAAAGAACTGTTGATTAGGCAATTCATAAATTCAAGCATAAATTAATATAGATAAACTGAGGAATAGCTTATTAAACTGAAAATCAAAGCTACATAATCATCGTTCCACTTAAAGATCCGCCATAAACCTAAAAAGTACTTAGTTCATCATCGATGAAATAAAAACTGAATAAATTAAAGATATCATCCTTTCAATTACAAATATAAACTAAAAGAAAAGAATAAATCCAGAACCACCCTTTTCCTCAGCCCAATTTGCAATTGATATGAAAATTCTTCAATTATCTTCACTCTAATGCTTCTCTAAAATCTATCTTCTTGCTCTCTTAATTGCCTTGTATCGATCTCCCCTTCAATCTTGTTATTAGATGTAATATATCTGTAAGACACGCATTCTGATTGCAATTCCACACCAAAATGAGCCTCAAACAATTCCAATTACTTAAACTCACGTTCTTGTAGCATTTGAAATGAACGGGGACTGCTCTGCCCCATACCCCTGCCCCGGCGGGGGTGTAAACTTGAAAATGGCCCTCCCCGGTGGGCATGTACACTGACTTCTGACTTTAAGACCCCCCGCCCAAGCGGGTGTAAGGCATAAAAATGCCTGCCCCAGCGGGCATGGCTTCTGTTAGTTGATCATGTAATGCTCCAAAATTGCTAAGTATTCACCAAAATTTCACCCTTCTTGATCACTTGCCACACCACCAAACCTACACATAAAATAACAATAAACAAGTAAAAAAACAACAAAAACAAGGAATTAACACCGATTAAGCTTGAATTAGGAACCAATTCATGGGTATAAACCCCATTTATCAATTGTTCGACGATCTAACATGTACCATGGTAGTATCTCGAATGTAATCGATAATACATGACTCGGTCTTGAGATCAATTTATCACGGTGTTGAAAACGCAATTCATCTCCTCCATCTTGATCTTCTTTGCTTGTACTTCTCTCTCTACTACTCTGCATGCTGAGAAGCTTCCTCATTCACGTCTTCAGCTATGGATCTCTTGGTAGATTCTTCTTTCTATTTGTTCTTCAACTCTGCAATCTCTTAGGTTAACTGCTCGTTCTCCCCTTCAGTATAAATCAGCTTCCATTCGATATTACTCAGACGCTCGTCTAGATCTCGGATCTCATCATCCTTCTGCGCCATCGAAGTCTGACGTTCAGCTACTATCTCTTCCAATTCCTCGACTCTAACCTAAAGCTCAATATTGCGGTCGTATACTTCGTCGTACATATGAGCTACTATAGAGTTTGGTGGAAACTCGTCCTCCTCCTCATCCTCATCCGTCTGTGGCAGCTCTACGGGGTCTTCCTCATCCGTCTCTACCACATCATCTTCATTAGGTATGTTATCCTGCTCAACCACTGTAACACCCCCGAAATTCGGTCTACCTTCAGACCCTGACTCCGTACGACACGTCCCACTTCTTACCAAACATACCTCATTATATAGTTAAATAAAATAACATTCATTCTCGAAATCCAGGTTCTCAAAACCTTAAAATCTCTTTCAATACAAATAATGGTAATTACGTTATTCTTTGCATCTTGCACAAGTGACTTTCATTCGCCACCAAGGATACATAACTGTTCATTAAACTAGTCTATAGCTTAATTCTAGCATTCTATATTTCAAGTCTTCACTTGATCTTCACGCACATTCACATACAGAATGGCACTTCGTCTGGATACCGATCAGTTTAATCTTTACGGGATCCTTAAGTTCTTTCTAATGTTGTTCGCTGAAAATATTTTTCATTTAAAGCAAGTGTGAGCATTCAATTGCCCATCAAGTCATAACAGTTGAACAAACAACTTCAAGAGTTTAAACATTCTTCAGAACTTCAATAACCGAACAAAGGTTATGAAGCAGCTTAAATAATAGGAATAGTCTCGATTCCTATCATTTTACAACATCCATCACATACTCTTTACACTACATTCATTCTTCTAACCTTTTCCATACATATCATGTCTGGCTAGAATCATTAGCACAGACTTAATAATAACGGTTCATGTATAAATAGAACATGCACATATGAACAGTTTAATCATCAGAATAGTTTAATTTCATATTCATAGAAACACCAAAGTGTTCAAATTGTAGCACAAGGC
>CM029018.1:100776934-100900302 GCA_016801055.1 Panax notoginseng
ATATCATGACTAAAGATAATTAAATTATCAATAGCTTTCGTCAGAAATAAATCAGAGATTTAGAACATATGGTAGATGATAAAACTTTTCAACCATAATTGCAGCGGAACGAGCAATCCATTAGAAGAGTCAAATAGAACATAAACTCTATTATCTTCTCCACGTTAAAAGTCAACCAACAATGTTTTATCCCTGTAACATAAATCAACAGTTCCTGTCTACATTCATGTGAATAACTCATAATCATATTTGTGGTTCTAAATTTCTCTTCTCATTCAGGACAAAGAAAATTTTCATCACTTGTCTTTACCTGAAACATCAAAGATCATGGTTATACCAAATCACAGTTCTTGTTCATAATCATACTAATAAATTCATCTTTGCACTACGAGCCAAAGATATTCATCAACAAGTCATCTTTGCAGTACGGGCCAAAGATATTCAAAAATAGGTCATCTTTGCACTACAGGCCAAAGATATTCAACAACTGATCGTCTTTGCACTACAGGCCAAAGATATTCAAAAACAGGTCATCTTTGCACTACAGACCAAAGATATTCATATCTCAAAGAAATACATAATTATTTCAGAATTTATATAAACCATAATTATAACCATGTTGATCAATTCACCTTTGCACTTAAGCTAAAAATATTCAATTATAAATTCAATGGTCATGATCATACAATCAACGATTCAACTTTACACTACTGGCCAAAGAGAACTCATAGTCACGATCATACCAATAATCTACCCATCTTTACACTCAAGTCAAAGAGAAATTTCTTCACCAGGATTATAAAAATGTTATATATGATAATAAAAATAATATGATCAAAACAAGGATTTAATTTCAAGAGTAAAATTCATAAATCAACGATAATTTGGTCAGAAAAAGAAACCAATTTTATCGTGAATAGTAACTCATGAATAGTAATCCCGACATGAAAAAGGTAGAAATTTCACAATAAAATCCATACCAATATTTCGGTATAATGATATTGAAAGAATAACATTTCTTAAACTTATAAACAATTTATTTTAATTGTTTACACTTTACTAAGTAATGTATTTAATCATCCAAAAATACTAAACTCATAAGATTTCATCTAAAATACCAAACTCATAAGATTTCATCACCAATAACCAAAACCCTCATCAAAAATCTACATATACCTCTTATTGGATTCTCAAGCCATAAAATCTTATTTTTCGATTTTCTTACTTCACATAACATATTTAATTCATTTACTCATAACTAGTCTATTTTCATAAAAAATACCAAATCAGTCCAAAAAAAAAATTCTGGGATTTAGCAAAATATAGTGCCATATTGAACATATATTTTTCTCGGAATTTTTAAAATTCATTTACTATTTTTCATATAGCCAAAACTGCCGAATATTTAGACATTTATCATAAACTGTACTTTTGTCCCAAAGTTTTGAAATTTACAGAGTATACTTCTGTTATATACATGTACTCCCAATAAAAATTTCACCAATTTTAGAGTTAACCACAAGGAGTTATAAGGGTTTACTTTTAAAATAGTCTTTTTCCATAAAATTTATAACTCCTTATCTATACATTCAAAAATTGTCATTTTTGGACACAATCTAGAAAACTAATCAAATTATCATTTCAAATTTTTTTAGAATTTTTGAAGGTCGAAAAAATTACGAAACTGAAAAACATAATAACCTTTAAAATCTCTTACCTCAAAAGAACAATATTTCTGACCGAAATGTAAAGCCGAAGGAACCTTGCACTGAATAGCAACTCTCAAAGTATCTAAATACTCACAAAAATACGCTCAATAATATAGAGAGAAAGAAAACTTGTTTCTGGTGTGATTTTCAATTCTAACTTAAGCGCCTATTTATAGAAAAATGTTAGAACGCCAAAGCAGACTTGACCTGCAACATGATGGCTTTACCTACTACTATTCTCACCCACCAAAAATCAGTCATCTTCCCCAACAACCAAAAGTGGGGCCCACCCATATTTTTAATAAAAATATTTTAATTTCCAAAACTTCAATAATTCATAATAAATAGTCATTTTATCATAAAAATATAAATTTTATGTCATTTTCATATGAAATTTAATTCTCTTCAACTTTGTAATTTAAGTTTTTCCAAATTCCAAACGAAAAATACCCGAAATTCACATATGGACGATTTTTAATACCTCCATTCTGACAAAATACTGATAAAATATCCCAGCATTAATTCCTTCATTTATAACCACATAAAATAAATAAATCCATCATTTATATCCATGTGAAATAAATATTTCCTTATCATATAAATCAATAACTAATTATTCACAAATAATATTACAAAATCACAATTATGACAACCAGACCGTTCCCAGGAAAGAGGGGGCTTTCCGATAAGGATTTCTCCTTACTGGCACACAATTAGATGACCAAACCTCTCCTTCACAGAACTTTCTAGACATTGCCAATAATGTTATCTAATAATATTATTCAAATAATATGAATTATTGATCTGATAATTAGAAATAATGTACATCGACAATTATTGAAACAACAATAATATAAAATATCAACGCAGCAATTATTGAATCAATAAAATAAAATATTGAACAGTAATTACTGTAATAATTATTGAGTAGTGTCTTCTTACGTAAGAATCAATAATTCAATACTGTGCAATATCGTGTGCTACTGTGCAACCACGCGTATTACTATATTTTAACCACCAGGTATTCCAGCAGTGTTAATGGTAACAATTACGCCATTTATTTATAAAACTCAAACTTGTCATTTTCTTCATCCGGCAGTTATTCTGTTATGGGGCCCATAAATGGCTGCGCCGTCGTACGAATATTCTCCTACAGCAAGAATATTCCACGACCAAACGAATATTTCCCGACAAAAATGAATATTTTATAACCACTTGCGTATTTTGAAAATTTTGCACATTTCACCCATAATTTTAAACTTTTATCAATTTAACTATTTACTTAATAGAAAAATTGAATAATTTTTATTTCATAAAATTTGGGGTCTTACAATCTCCCCCCCTTATAAAATTTCGTCCCGAAATTTACGTACCTGGTATTTCGAAGAGTTGAGAATACCTTGCTTTCATTTCAGATTCTATCTCCTCGGTCATCATGATTTCTCAATTGCTCATCTCCTGTATTTCAGATATCATTCTAGAATACAGCTTCAAAATAAAGGTTAATTTACATATCACAATTTGTCGACTTAAGTAAGAAAATTCAGCTTAGGTAGGACACACA
This sequence comes from Panax notoginseng, assembly GCA_016801055.1. Classification (NCBI taxonomy): domain Eukaryota; kingdom Viridiplantae; phylum Streptophyta; class Magnoliopsida; order Apiales; family Araliaceae; genus Panax; species Panax notoginseng. The sequence goes on from CM029018.1 coordinate 100,780,208, forward strand.
CTAGTGAAGGATATTACTCATCTCTCCCCTCCTAGTTATATTCCCTGATCTCCGCCAGAGATCATATCCCTAAGCTCTGATACCAAATGTAACGCCCCCAAAATAGGTCCAATCCATCCAACTTATTTTGAGTCGCCAAATACATGGTACAGAAAATAACTACAACTTTATTACTACAATTATCGTGAAAAATACAACCACGCATATGTTGTGAATTTGATACAAATATATACCAACTGTGACTCATGTCCCAACTATGGACAGCACCTCACAGTGGCACCTTACATAAAGGTACAGTCAATAACTGTTTTAGAAATTAAAATCTTTGAAAAGTGCTCAAGAAAACCTTCGTATATGGGAGGCCATGCGTCTAGATTTTGATAAATATCATATGCCTATAGAATTATCCTTGGTTGACCCAATAGACCCCAAAAAAAACGAGAAGATTACTATCATGTTCTTTCCAATGGTGAGTCATCTCTTGACATATCACTATCTCCACTGTCTGCAATTGAAAATTATATTTCAACCAAATTCCAAGATCATATAGGTAGTGCTTGCAGATATACTCAGCAAGTGGATGTGCACAACCCTATCTTAAGATGACACGAGGTTGTATGTTATTAGACATCTTGTATGATAGTGGCAAATCACCCTTCTAAAGTTGGGTTCGCCTCACCCTATATGATTCACCAAATATAACTACTAAATGATGTATAAAATATAACACACTATTCTAAAGTTCTCTATAAAATTATTTCCATACTGTTTAGGAAGAACCTTCACAGCTAGAGACCACCGTTCTATTCCCCTGTTACCCCCGCTCGACCCAGCTACACTCTTATTACCTGAAAGGAATTGTGAAGCAAAAGGGTGAGCACAACTAGCCCAGTAAAGGATATCATGACTAAAGATAATTAAATTATCAATAGTCTTCGTTAGTAATAAATCAGAGATTTAGAACATATGGTAGATGATAAAACTTTTCAACCATAAATGAAGCGGAACGAGCAATCTATTAGAAGTGTCAAATAGACCATAAAGTCTATTATCTTCTCCATGTTAAAAGTCAACCAACAATATTTTATCCCTGTAACATAAATCAACAATTCCTGTCCACATTCATGTGAATAAGTCATAATCATATTTGTGGTTCTAAATTCCTCTTCTCATCCAGGACAAAGATAATTTTCATCACTTGTCTTTACCTGAAACATCAAAGATCATGGTTATACCAAATCACAGTTCTTGTTCATAATCATACTAATAAATTCATCTTTGCACTACGGGCCAAAGATATTCATCAACAAGTCATCTTTGCACTACGGGCCAAAGATATTCAAAAATAGATCATCTTTGCACTACAGGCCAAAGAAATTTAACAACTGATCATCTTTGCACTACAGGCCAAAGATATTCAAAAACAGGTCATCTTTGCACTACGGACCAAAGATATTCAAAAGCAGGTCATTTTTGCACTATAGGCCAAAGATATTCATATCTCAAAGAAATACATAATCATTTCAGAATTTATATAAATCATAATTATAACCGTGTTGATCAATTCACCTTTGCACTTAAGCTAAAAATATTCAATTATAAATTCAATGATCATGATCATACCAATCAACGATTCCACTTTGCACTACTAGCCAAAGAGAACTTATAGTCACGATCATACCAATAATCTACCCATCTTTACACTCAAGTCAATGAGAAATTTCTTCACCAAGATTATAAAAATGTTATATATGATAATAAAAATAATATGATCAAAACACGGATTTAATTTTAAAAGTAAGATTAATAAATCAACGATAATTTGGTCAAAAAAAGAAAGCAATGTTATCGTGAATAGTATCCCGTAAATAGTAACTCGTGAATAGTAACTCATGAATAGTAATTTATGAATAGTAACCCCGACATAAAAAAGATAAAAATTCCACAATAAAATTTATATCAATATTTTGGTATAATGATATTGAAAGAATAACATTTCTTAAACTTATAAACAATTTATTTTAATTATTTACACTTTACTAAATAATACATTTAATCATCCTAAAATGCCAAACTCATAAGATTTCATCACCAATAACCAAAACCCTCATAAAAAATTTACATATACCTAATATAGGATTCTCAAGCCATAAAATCATATTTTCTAATTTTCTTACTTCACATAACATATTTAATTCATTTACTCATAACTAGTCCATTTTCATAAAAAATATCAAATCAGGCCCAGAAAAAAAAAATTCTGGGATTTAGCATAATATAGTCCCATATTGAACATATATTTTTATCAGAATTTTTAAAATTCATTTACTATTTTTCATATGGCCAAAACTGCCGAATATTTAGATATTTATCATAAACTGTACTTTTGTCCAAAAATTCCAAAATTTACAGAGTATACTTCTGTTATATACATTTACTCCCAATAAAAATTTCACTAATTTTGGAGTTAACCACAAGGAGTTATAAGGGTTTATTTTTAAAATAGTATTTTTCTATAAAATTCATAACTCTTAATCTATACATCCAAAAATCATCATTTTTGGAAACAATCTAGAAAACTCATCAAATTATCATTTCAAATTTTTCCAAAATTTTTGAAGGTCGGAAAAATTACGAAACTGAAAAATATAATAACCCTTAAAATTCCTTACCTCAAAAGAGCAGTATTTCTGACCCGAATGTAAAGTCGAAGGAACCTTGCACTGAATAGCAACTCTCAAAGTATCTAAATACTCACAAAAATACGCTCGATAATATAGAGAGAAAAAAAATTTATTTCTGGTGTGATTTTCAATTCTAACTTAAGCGCCTATTTATAGGAAAATATTAGAACACCAAAGTAGACTTGACCTGTAACCTGATAGCTTTACCTGCTACTATTCCCACCTACCAAAAATCAGCTATCTTCCCCAACAACCAAAAGTGGGGCCCACCCATATTTTTAATAAAAAGATTTTAATTTTTGAAACTCCAATAATTCATAATAAATAGTCCTTTTATCAGAAAAATACGAATTTTATGTACTTTCCATAGAAAATTTAATTCTCTACAACTTTGTAATTTAAGTTTGTCCAAATTTCAAATATAAAATGTCCGAAATCTATATACGGCCAATTTTTAATACCTTTATTCTGACAAAATAATGATAAAATACCCCAGCATTAATTCCTTCATTTATAACCACATAAAATAAATAAATCCATCATTTATATCCACATAAAATAAATATTTTTTTATCATATAAATCAATAACTAATTATTCACAAATAATATTACAGAATCACAATTATGACAACTAGGCCGTTCCCAGGAAAGAGGGGGCTTTCCGATAAGGATTTTTCATTGCTGGCGCACAATTAGATGACCAAACCTCTCCTTCACAGAACTTTCTAGACATTGCCAATAATGCTATCTAATAATATTATTCAAATAATATGAATTATTGATCTGATAATGGGAAATACTGTGCAGTGACAATTATTAAAATAACAATAATATAAAATATCAACGCAATAATTATTGAATCAATAAAGTAAAATATTGAACAGTAATTACTGTAATAATTATTGAGTACTGTCTTCTTACGTAAGAATCAATAATTCAATACTGTACAATACCGTGTGCTACTGTGCAACAACGCGTATTACTATATTTTAACCATCAGGTATTCCAACAGTGTTAACGGTAATAATTACACCGTTTATTTATGAAACTCAAACTTGTCGTTTTCTTCATCCGACAGTTATTCTATTATGGGGCCCACAAATGGTTGCACCGTCGTACGAATATTCTCCGACAGCAAGAATATTCCACGACCAAACGAATATTTCCTGACAAAAATGAATATTTTATAACCACTTGCGTATTTTAAAAAATTTGCACATTTCACCCATATCTTTAAACTTTTATCAATTTAACTATTTACTAAATAAAAAAATTGAATAATTTTTATTTCATAAAATTCGGGGTCTTACAGTACAACTCAAAAATGATGAGTGTGATCAGATGAAGAAACGTCTAGAAGATGAAAAAGAGATAAAGTATAGTCTTGATAATGAGGGTTTATTAAAATTTGAAGGAAGAATTTGGGTTCCAAGTGAAATAGATTTGAAGGAAGTAATATTATAAGAGGCTCATAGTTCAAGGTACTCGATTCATGCTGGCAGTACTAAGATGTATCAAGACCTTTGACCAGATTTTTTGTGGCCGAACATGAAGAGTGAAATAGCAGAATATGTAAGTAGGTGCTTAACTTGTCAAAAAGTAAAGGCCGAACATCAACGACCAAGCGGCTTATTACAGTCATTGAAAATTCTAGAATGGAAGTAGGAACACATCACGATGGATTTTGTTGTGGGACTTCTAACTACACAGAAAGGGTACGAAGCTATTTGGGTAATAGTTGACCAGTTGACGAAGTCGGCTCACTTCCTGCCAATACGAGTCAAGTTTAACTTAGATCAGTTAGCTAAACTCTATGTTAATGAAATTATTTCAAGACATGGGGTACCAGTCTCGATAGTGTCAGAACATGATCCACTATTCACGTCAAATTTCTAGAGAAGTCTACAAGAATAGATGGGAACGCGGTTGAAGTTAAGCACAGCTTATCATCCACAGACAGATGGGCAGAGCGAAAGAACAATTCAGACGTTAGAAGATATACTAAGATCTTGCGTCATATTTCAAAGGTAGTTGGGATGATCATCTACCGCTAGTAGAATTTACGTATAATAATAGTTATCATGTAAGCATAGGCATGCCGCTTTACGAAGATTTATATGGAAGGAAGTACAGAACGCCACTATGTTGGGATGAAGTAGGAGAACACCGAATTCTAGGACCTGAATTGGTATAGCAAACCACGGATATAGTTAAGTTTATACGAATGTGACTGGTAGCATCTCTAGACAGACAGAAAAAGTATGTAGATCCGCATCAAATGAGAAAAGAGTTTGAAGTCAGCTCGTATATATTTCTAAATGTATCTCCATGGAAAGGAAAGATAGGCTTTGGGAAGAAGGAAAAGTTAAGTCCAAGGTTTATAGGACCTTTTGAGATATTAAAAAGGGTAGGAGAGGTAGCTTACATGGTAGCATTACCTCCAGACTTAGAACGCATACACAATGTGTTTCATGTATCTGTGTTACGTCCTTATAAGCCAAATTATAAGTATGTAATAGAGTATGAGCCTATTCATGTTGAGAAAGACTTGACGTATGAAGAAATGCATATGCAAATCATTGATAGAAAAGAGTTAGTTCTAAGGAACAAAGTTATACCTTTGGTGAAGGTAGTATGGAAGAACCACGATGTCGAAGAAGCAACGTGGGAACTTGAAGAAAAGATAAAGAAGAATTACCCTCAGTTGTTTGACTAATTTATGGCAAGATTCTGGGGACAAAATCCTTATAAGGGGAAAAGAATGTAACAATCGAGAAAATTGAATTAAATGTAAAATAATTTTATTTGAATAAATAATGAATAAAATTATAATATATGATATTTATAACGAGTAAGCGTGATGAAGGTTATTCTATAACCTAAAAGAGGAATAATATCGTAGTATTCTAGCTAAGTGCTAGAATTAAGGTGTTTGAATTTCCAAGACGGAAATAAAAGCTTTCTGAGAAATTCTTCGAAAAACATTATTCATCCATTTCTGCTCGGGAATTATTTTTGAACTTTCAGAAAATACGTAACGATGGAATGATAAGGAAGGATGAATTATATAATAATAATTCAATTATGACTAACGCAGTTTTTCACTCGCGTACTAAGTTCGAGAATGTTAAGGAAAGTGAAAATTTGAATAAATGATGGTTGTATGATAAGAAAGTTATTATACGTGGTAATAAATACGAGTATAATACAAGGTATTGTACAAGTATATACGAAAGATAATATAACGTATATGTGGAATGTTATACGAGCTAGTATACGAGAAGAATACGAGGATTATATGTTAAAAGCTTAAACCATTTTAATGGACTAGTAGGATTTGGTTATGAATTTAGCAAGCCCAAGTGAAATATGTTAAGGCCCAAAGTTAATTAAATGCAAGCCCAATGTTAGGCCCAAATTTAATTAAACTTAAGCCCGAACCAAGAACTGAACCTGTGGATCGAACCGATGGGTCACCGGGTGAGAAAAACCCATAGGGTAACCCATGTCGGCCACCCATGGTGAGTCATGGCTGGCCACTTGGTGGCCAAGTAAAGGAGGTGGCTTTATTAGCAAGTATTGAGTAGTAAGGAGGTGGAATAGTAAGGAGGTGGGTGTCCTTTTTACTCTTTTGCCCTCACTTTGTAAAGCTTATAAATAGAGAGCTATGTTGGTTATTTGTAGCTTGTTCAAATTCACCAACACTTAGAGAAATATTATTGAGAGAAGTGAGAGCTGTAAGAACCAAGAAATTCATGATTTAATAATTATTTTAATATAAGAGAATGAATATTTATTTGAATATAAATGTTAATATTTTGTAAGTTGAGTAATTAAACTGATTCGCATTGGATTAATACGAATTAAGAAGTGTAGAATTATGATGAGCATTTGTGAAGTGCCTTATGTGGCATAATGTGAATTGAGAGAATTCACTAAGTAAGTTGAAAGAAAACTAGGAAGATTAATTATGTGATTCCATATATGGAATGAATGAGTTTTAAACTAGTAATGTCACCAATATGGAAGTTAATTCATGTCGTGTAAAACTAGTATGGCGATAGAAGTTGAAACTGGCTTGAAGCTAAACCAATTTGATACTGTTAGGGACCGGCGCAGCTGCGCCCTCCCAGCAGTACAAACTGGCGTAGTTGCGCTAGTGGTCAGTCTGATATAGATTAGTTTTTACTGTAGCAAGGAAATGGAACACTTTTGTAATGTGTGACATTAATAAAATCATATGATAAGAGTATATTTTAATGACATGAGGTACCAAGTAGTATAATGAAATCATATGTAATTGTAATACATAAATAATTAAATATATGTGTATTCTAGAAACTAGGAAAGGAATTAAATGTTTAAATAAATATTAATATTAAATAATGTTATTATGTGGTTCAGAGTGTAGTAAAAATAATTATGGAAGATACCCAGATAATAATACCAAACTACGTTATTTTATTATGTGTATTTAATGTACATGGATTATATGATGTGAGTATATAATTAATCCCTAATTTCCTAATATGGTAACAATTATACATTGAGATTACATTATGAGAATTAAAGAAACCAAACCAAGCCTTAGATAACTTATTGCTGAGATTTTGCTCTTGTCCCAAATTGAGTGACATAATAGTACATGAGCAGTGACCTAAGTCTAATTTATGTAACTTCCAAGTGGCTAAGCATAGGTGATGATTGCAAAGCCAATGGCATGTGGTGGGTTGTTAAACCACTCTCTAGTAACCTTTATTTTCTTCCATTACACCATGAACTTCAACCCTAGTGTAATGCAAATGTCCAGTCCAAATTTTCTTTATAAATAGAAGTTCCATTTTTAGTTTTTGTTGCTTGTAATTGTCTAAGTTTGAGAGTTCTAAGTTGTTGAGCAATTGTAGAAGCATACTCAGTGTGTGAGGACTCCAATTCAAGCTTAAGGAGGTATAAACTCTATTTGTGTTCTTGAATTGGGTCTTATTTAGTTCTTGAAATCACTTGAATTTCTATGTCAATCAAGATGAATTAACATGCTATAATGTGTTTAGGAAGTATGCTTACATGTATGAAACCTTTAATGATGAATTGAGCATGTTTGAATCAAGAGAAATAAAAGTTGGTTGATACTCTGCAAAACAGATTCTGTTACTGCTTCTGGTCTCGACATGGCGCAGCGGCGCCCTGGTTATACTAGGGTGCAGCGCAGATGCGTCGTACCTCAGAATTAGTTGCTAGTTTTGTTTATGTTATGTGTTGAGAACTTGGTATCATGACTTAGATATATACCTAAAAAGGGGTATAGCATGAGATATAAAGCTTTCTTATGTAGTATGAAGTGATCAACATGTTTTAGTGAGAGATTTGTAATAAAAACTTAAAGTTTTGAAAACAAACTTTGATGAAATACTTGTCCTACAAGTTCTAAACTTAGTATGTTGTACACATAATTGATTTCAAGTATAAAGGAGCATGATATGTGATTCTCAGTTATTATATTCATGACCCACTTGATAAGCTTGGTGTTAGAATTTATTTTAAAAAGAAAAGCTTAGTATAATAAACTAACATGCATGAATACTACATGATATACATTCTGATCGTGCGAACGTGTTAACATGACTTGACTACATACGATAAGTGCTTTAAAGTTGCCTTGTATGTGTTAAAATTACGTTGTTCAAGTTTAAAATGGTTTCAAAAGTAAACTTAGATATGTTTTCAAACCAAGTGCATTAGGTATGAGTAGTTAAGTTCTAAGAATATAAAATGACATGTTTACCTTCATTATATCTCTAAGCATGACTCTTATATGTTTGATATAACGGTAGTAAACCAAGCATGAGTATATGTATATTTTTTAAAGCAATACCAATGCTAGCTTTGAATAAATGATACAAACACTATGAGCATGTGTATTGATAAGTAGATTTTATACCTACTTATCCGGTATCTGTTACTTGAATTAGTTACTTAAACTCATGTTCTTAGTTACTTTTCATGTATTTGGTGTTCATTTTGTGGATTATATGCTTGGGAGTTGTGTGAGCGACTATTGGTATGAAATCGCAAAGAATTGGTATGAAATCGTAAAGAAAATCAATACGGATATCGTTTGGGCTTTCATGTTTATTTCATGTTATTGGCTTGGAACTTGGATTATATTGTAGAGCTTCTTCTTAGCTTTAAAGAACATTTTGAATCATTCAAATCGGAGTTCGGATGCAAGAGTTATGACCTTCGTACCAACAGATGTTGAACTTCACTGTTTTGGGTGGCCATTTGCATAGTAGTCACTTCCAGCCAAATTTTGACCTTCATTTGTCCATTATTTCTCAATGCTCAAAGAATGAAAGTTGTAGAGCTCGTCGAGCTCTTCGATTTGATAGGTGGCAGGCCTCGTAACTCTTCCCGGATCAGAGGTTATGGTCGTTTTACCAGATGACACTGCAGCAGAAAAAGGACCTCTGCCGGAGCGAGCTTTTACTAAGCAAAACCCCCATCGGGGCGGGGGTAAAAGGTTAAAAACAGAAGCTTAGCCCGCCGAGGCGGGCCTAGTTAGTGAAAAAAAAAATTGTCGGGGCAGGGGTACGCTCAGAAAAAGTATTTTTTGTCAGAATTTGAGTTGGAGAAGGATTGATTCAAGCTGATTGACTCAAGGACTTCCAAGAGGACTTAAAGACATATAAAGAGGTATATAAAAGGAGGAGAATTAGGAGGATTAGAGAGAGGATTCCATTAGATCATATTATAGTAGATTAGGACCAAAACCCTAGTTCTAATGAGTTTTGGAGAATGAAGCAACTTGGAGACCATTGAAGATCAAGAGCAGGAGCTTGAGGAAGATGGAGATTTGCTAACAACATATTTATTCTTCACTTTAATCTTATTCTTATCTTTTAATATGTATTTAAGTATGGATTCTTAGTTTTAATTCAATGAACTAATTCTTGTTTGAGATTCCAATGGATCTTATTGTGTAGTTTATTTTAATATGCTTCGCTATCAATTATTATGTTCTATTATGAGGATTATCTATTGTGATTTGGACTTAATTATTTAATTGATTGACCATCAATTACTATGATAATCTATATGAAATCGGAAGAGGAGTATAGATTTAGATTTGATCATGATAGCATGTGTTTGTGATTTCTGCATAGATGGAATTCATGATTCGTGTTTAGGATAGAGATATACCTTTACGCTTTATGTAATCTTATAGAGAACTTGTGCTTTAAATCTTTTTTAATTATAATTCACATAGAAATATAGTGAATTAGTTAATTAGGGTGTCTTGTTTAATTCTATCATCTGTGGATTTAAGTGAGTATGGGTATTATGCATCGAGAAGTGGTTTTATCTGCTTTAGTGTTCTTGATTAACAATTCAGGACAGAGAATAATTGATGAGAAGTGTGTTAACTTAAAAGAAGCAATAAGTGAAGTTGTGATTTTAAATCTCCGTAATCTTAATTTAACTAGTAGAATTTAATAGTAGTTTAATTATAAAATTTGAAATTCATTCATTTAAATAAGATTGAGTTGATTACGGGTTAGTACTTGGTGATTTTTATTAAACAATTCCCCGTGGGAACGATACTCTACTTACACTTTATTACTTGTTGACCACGTATACTTGTGTGTTATGCGTAATTAGATTTTACCCAACAAGTTGTTTGGCGTCGTTGTCGGGGAATTAGTTTAATAATTTTTGCCAATATTAGCTTCAATAAAATTAGTCTTAATTTAAACTTTTTTTTTTCTTTCTTTATTTTATTATCTTCCTATTTTTCTCTCGTTTCAGGTACCATGGTGGGATGCAATTATCAAAGGCCATATTCGAGTATGACTCAGCCAAGAGACACAAGGATTGATGGACTCGATGAAATTTTTGCATTATCAGTACAGCTTGAGACATTTTCGAGGAGGTTGGATGTTGTTGCAGCCCAACGTATTCGGAGGATAGAGCTAGTTTGTAAATATTGTGCTGGTAATCATTCGAGTCATCAATGCACCATCAGTCTTAGGCCGGTACATTATGGTGGTAATTACCTCAACCAATATGTATATGCTAATTATCATCAAGTTTGGGGGTATCACCGTGATTCTTTATGGAGCTATAACTATCAAGACCAATACTACGCTCCAAATCCAACATACACAACGGAATTCTAATATCCACATCCATTGCCACAAGAAGAACAGTTAAAGTTGGAAGAATTCATGTCAAAGATCGTAGCAAACCAAGAGGAGAGGATGATGAGTCAAGAAATATCAAGCCATAATTTTTAGCAACAGATGGAACAAATCATCACCACTTCAACCCATGGTCCTCAATACATGGATTCCAAAACTGAGATAGATAATTCAGGGGTGGTAGAATTGTTGTCCAAATTCGTAGCATCAAATGAGGAGAGGAGGATTAATCAAGAGCGGTCAATTCAGAATCTTCAGAATAAGATAAATCAAATGTTCAAAGCTTTGAACAACTATCCTCAATATAATTGGTGTTATAACATGGATTCCGAGATTGACGAAATGCCCGAACCAAATCTACAACTGGATGAGACACGAGATGTTGAAAAAGAGTAGGCAATTGGGGATAATGAAAATAAGGTCGATGAAGAACTAACTATGAGTACCAACGAGGATGAGCCGATGTTATTAGTGCCCCAAGTTCCTTCTCCGCCAAAGATCAAGAGTCCAGTTAGATTTGTAAAACCGTCGACATGAGAGCTAGTACAAATGTGAAGCCATGGTGGGATGAGGAGAAGAAGATAGAAGAAGAGCCCGTTGTGCTTGCCAAGCCTCAAAGCCCCAATCGAATCATAGGCTCAACGGACAGAAAGAACCTAGTTATTCAACATTCTCAATTGGGCACTTATTTAAACAAAGCATGCTAGGTGACTTTAATTCGATAGCCATCATAAATGGGAACCTACCAAAAGTTACATTATTTCCGATGGATGGAGGGTTACTCAAGTATCGAAGAGGAATTGGATAGTGTTGACCAGACAAAGTCAGGCTGAAAGACTGTAATTCAAGCGCTAACTGGGAGGTAACCCAGGTATTGGTAGCTAAATAAATAAGCAAAAGAATATGGAAAGGGAAGCCACCAATCTGAGCCCATGCCACAATATCCTCCTTTTAATTCCGATGTGGAGGAGTTTTCAGTCTTTGTTCCACAACCACCACCACCACAAGCTTAGCAGGATCCAGGGAAGTCCTCTGTTCTTTTATTTCAATATGTTTACAATGAGGACATTGTACTTGTTAAGTTTAAGGGAGTTAGTTTTATTTTATTATTTCATGTTTTAGCATTTAGTTTATGTCATATATGTTGGCATTCATGTTATATAGTTTGCATTTGCACAGTAGTTTATTTTAATAATTTTTAATGTATTTAGTTTCTTGTTTCTTGTTAGTTGAGATTAAAAAAATGAAAATTTTCAAAAATAGTAGTTAGTTTACTATGTTTATATAGCATTTAGTACATCTTACATGAGTCCAGCTGTTTGTTATTTATAGTTTGTTTTGGCCAATGATGAGATTGGAATTGCGTAGAAAAGTATAATACTGACTATTAGAGCTTTGATGTTATTTCTTGTTATGAATTGAGTCTTTTTCTCTTTGAAGCTGGTATAATAAGGATAGCACAGTAAAAATAACTTGTTGATTGATTGAGTTTAAATTGATACATAATGGGACTTTAAAGGATAATGCTAGTTTGAATGAAAGAATGATAAGAGTAAGTAGTGATGGCTAAAGTTAGACAAGAACCTAAGTTTGGGGGAATATTTGGGGTATATAAGCTATATAAAAAAAATAAGGTATGAATAAACACTGTGGCGTGCTTGTCTAGTTTTGTGGCCTTTGTTACTTAAGTAAGTAAGCCCGAGGGGATTGTCTTTACAGCTAGCGCCCTAAGGTATTAATAGTCTGGGAGTCGTTGTTCGAAAGCTCGTTAAGGTAGCATTGAAAAGCCTAAGGGAATAAGACATTGCATAGCTATGTGTATATAAACCAAAAGAAAAAAAATAAATGAATAAAACGGGAAATAAAGCATAAGTATCCCATGTTGACCCTCGATATTGGTAATTATTTGATTTTACTTGGATCTAGTTTGTTTTGGATTTCTTGAGTTTACACTGTATGATGCCTTCGAAGAGACTTGTTATGTGTTATATTTGATTTTATATCAGTTAACATTGTTGTGGAGCACACACGCACTATATTAGTGATAACAGTCTAAGATTTTATGATTGATTAGGAAGTTAATAATTTGTTTTGATATGATGTATTATCATGTTTACTTTATTTCTCTAAGGCCGGTTGAATAGACTTGTTTCTGTCATTACTGCTGGATTCTTAGGCATGTAGATTAGTTGCATTGCATAGCAATGTTATTTTGTATTTTTGCTTGAGGACAAGCAAAGGTTTAAGTTTGGGGGTATTTTATCCGGTATTTGTTACTTGAATTGGTTACTTAAACTAATGTTCTTAGTTACTTTTCATTCATTTTGTGTTCATTTTGTAGATTATATGCTTGGGAGCTATGTGAGCGACTATTGGTATGAAATCGCAAAGAATTGGTACGAAATCGTAAAGAAAAGCAATCCGGATATCGTTTGGGCATTCATGTTTATTTCATGTTCTTGTCTTGGAACTTGGATTATATTATAGAGCTTCTTCTTAGCTTTCTGGAACATTTTGAACCATTCCAATCGGAGTTCGGATGCAAGAGTTATGACCTTTGTACCAACAGATGTTGAACTTCATTATTTTGGGTGGCCATTTGCATAGTCGTCACTTTCAATCCAATTTCGACCTTCATCCATCCGTTATTTCTCACTTCTCAAAGAATGAAACTTGTAGAGCTCGTCGAGATCTTCGATTTGATAGGTGGCAGGCCTCGTAACTCTTCCCGGATCAAAAGTTATGTCTGTTTTACCAGAGCACACTGTAGCAAAAAAAAGACCCCCGCCGGGGCGAGCTTTTACTAAGCAAAACCCCCGCCGGGGCGAGCTTTTACTAAGCAAAACCCCCACTGGGGCAGGGGTACAAGGTCAAAAATAGAAGCCTAGCCCGCCGGGACGGGCCTAGTTAGTGAAAAAACCCTCGCCGGGGCGGGTGTACGTGCAGAAAAAGTAGTTTTTGTCAGAATTTGAGTTGAAGAATGATTGGTTCAAGCTGATTGACTCAAGGACTTCCAAGAGGACTTAAAGACATATAAAGAGGCATATAAAAGGAGGAGAATCAGGAGGATTAGAGAGAGGATTCCATTAGATTATATTATAGTAGATTAGGACCAAAACCCTAGTTCTAATGAGTTTTGGAGAATGAACCAACTTGGAGACCATTGAAGATCAAGAGCAGGAGCTTAAGGAAGATGAAAATTTGCTAACAACAGATTTATTCTTCACTCTAATCTTATTCTTATCTTTTAATGTGTATTCAATTGTGGATTCTTAGTTTTAATTCAATGAACTAATTCTTTGTTTGAGATTCCAATGGATCATATTGTGTAGTTTATTTTAATATGCTTCACTATCAATTATTATATTCTATTGTGAGGATTGTCTATTGTTATTTGGACTTAATTGTTTAATTGATTGGCCATCAATTACTATGATAATCTATATAAAATCGGAATAGGAGTATAGATTTAGATTTGATCATGATAGCATGTGTTTGTGATTTCTGCATAGATGGAATTCGTGATTCGTATTTAGGATAGAGATATGCCTTTACGCAATATGTAAACTTATAGAGAACTTGTGCTTTAAATCCTTTTTAATTGTAATTCACATAGAAATATAGTGAATTAGTTAATTAGGATGTCTTGTTTAATTCTATCATCTGTGGATTTAAGTGAGTATGGGTATTATGCATCGAGAGGTGGTTTTATCTGCTTTAGTGTTCTTGATTAACAATTCAAGATAGAGAATAATTGATGAGAAGTGTGTTAACTTAAATGAAGCAATAAGTGAAGTTGTGATTTTAAATCTCCGTAATCTCAATTTAACTAGTGGAATTTAATAGTAGTTTAATTATATAATTTGAAATTCATTCATTTAAATAAGATTGAGTTGGTTACGGGTTAGTACTTGGTGATTTTTATTAAACAATTCATCGTGGGAACGATACTCTACTTACACTTTATTACTTATTGACCACGTATACTTGTGTGTTGTACATAATTAGATTTTACCCAACATGTATTAATAGATTATGTGATCTATGGATGAACATATGGCCAAAGTTATAAGGCATGATGATTACATGACCTTGTTATGCTTTAATTTCATGGAAATCGTAAACTAAAACCATGTAAGAATAAACTCAAGATGATTATACACTTATATAAAGTAGTTTAGCATGTTTTTATGTTAAGTATGATTAGTTTAGTATACTAAAGGATGGACTAAAATCAGGAGAGCAGTAGCTCAACCTTGGTCTGGCCAGGGGACAGCGCAGCTACGACGTCCCTAAGCCTAGATAGGGCGCAGCTGCGTTATCCTGCAGTCATGTGTAGTTTCTATTTCTAATCTGATGTTCAAAGCATGCTTGTATGGATAAGTTAACTTACATTATGTGATCAGTGTGCTATCCAATGTGTTAAGAAACATGTTGGATGCTAGAGTTAAATACTTAACGAGTAATTATATATTTCAGGAATGAAGTTCGAAAACATATTTGCAAACTATAAAGCAATGATTTGAAAATGTGTTGTTGAACTGTCTAACGTCATAGGATCTAATTTGTGTTATGAGGATATGTGACATAGTATGTATAAAGCTTACAACTAAGTTAGACGTTTATGTGTACGTTTGAACTTAAAAATATGAGTTTATAAAACTAATAAATATCCTATACGTGTAAATATATTATGTTAGGATACGAAAGAGGGTATTAAGCTTTACTTTGGTAAACTACGCTTGAGGCAAGTATCTGAAATCTCTTTTATATTGAGCAAGTTTCCTAACTTACACAACTTTGAATTTTGTGCAAGTTCTCAAATTTCATTTGATTCGTATATTGAATGCAAGTATTCGAACCTTACTCTTTATTGAGCCTTATTTGGACTTGTGCAATTAATGATCGTACAAGTAGAACTTGAAAGTATAATACTCTGTAATCTAGAAATTGTTTACAAACCTTGATTTCGAATGATAATTGTTCTTATATATTGTGAAAGAAACTGTCTAAGCCATTGATTCGACTAGACTATTGATATTGATCGAAAGCTATTCAAACCAAATTTACTTGGTGTGGACTCATATAACTGAGATGAACAACCCTTTTGGTAACACGCAAGTATACGTGGTCAACAAGTAATAAAGTGAAAGTAGAGTATCGTTCCCACGAGGAATTGTTAATACAAATTACCAAATACTAACTCTTAATGAAACTAATTTTATTTAAACAATCAATTTAATGTTATAAAGTAAATTATTTAACTAAACTAATTCTAGTTACCACTAATTAAAAATCAGATTATAGAGATTTAATATCACAACTTCACTTATTGCTTCATTTAAATTAATCAATTAAACTCACTATTTTGAATTATTAATCAAGAACACAAAAGTAAATATGACCATCTCTCAATGCATCATACTCAAATCAACTTAAATCCACAGATGATAGAATTAAGAAGAACACCCTAATTAACTAATTCACTATATCTCTATGTGAATTACAATTAAAGAGGAATTTAAGCACAAGTTCTTTATCAGATTACATGCGATGAGTAGGTATATCTCTATCCTAGACATAAATTATATATTCCAACGCCATGCAGAAAACACAATCACATGCTATTATGATCAGATCTAAATCTATACTTCATCTCTCGAGTTCATATAGATTACCACGGTAATTGTTAGCTAGGCAATTAAGCAATTCATCACAAACCACAATAGACAATCCAACAATAATCACAATAATTAATAGAGAAGCATACTAAAATAAACTATGCAATACGATCCATTATAATCTTAAACAAAAGATTTATTTCATGATTAATGAATTAAAACTAAGAATTCCCAATTGAAATAACATTGAAAGACAAAAATAAAAGTAGAGTGAAGAATAAATCTATTGTCAGCAAATCCCCATCTTCCTCGAGCTCCTGCTCTTGATCTTCAATGGTCTGCATAATGGGTTTGCAATTTTAGAGAAGTATTTTATAAACCTCCTGTAGAACCCGGCATGTCCCAGAAAAATGTGTATTCCCTTAACTGAAGCTGGTGGTGGAAGCTTTTCAATCTTTTCCAGCTTTGCTTTATCAACCTCCAGCCCTTTAGCCGAAACTTTGTGCCCCAAAATTATTCCTTCTTCAACCATGAAATGGCACTTTTCCCAGTTAAGTACCAAATTTGTTTCAGTGCATCTCTGTAAAACCATCACCAAATTCTATAGACAAGCATCAAAATCATCCCCATAGACAGAAAAGTCATCCATGAAGACTTTCACATTTTTCTCCACCATGTCCGAGAAGATGGCCATCATACACCGTTAAAAGGTAACGGGTGCATTACATGAGCCGAATGACATTCTCCTGAATGCGAATGTACCGTATGGGCACGTGAAAGTAGTCTTCTCTTAATCTTCAGGAGCAATGACTATCTGATTATATCCTGAATACCCATCCAATAAAAAGTAGTACTCGTGTCCCGCTAATCTGTCCAACATCTGATCGATAAAAGGCAGAGGAAAGTGGTCTTTGCGGGTCGCCGTATTCAACTTCCTTTAGTCCATGCAAACCCTCCAACCAGTCACTATCCTCGTCAGAATTAGCTCGTTTTCATCATTTTGTACCACAGTCATTCCTCCTTTTTTTGGCACACATTGAACCGGACTGACCCACTTACTGTCTGAAATTGGGTAGATGATTACCGCATCCAACCATTTTAGGATTTCTTTCTTCATAACATCTTTCATAATTAGGTTGAGCCGTCTTTGTTGCTTTACTGTCGGCTTTACATCTTCTTCCATCAGAATTTTGTGCATGCAAAAGGATAGGCTGATTCCCTTGATATCTTCAATTGTCCATCCTAAAGTCAATTTATGTTCTCTAAGCACTCTCAGCAACTTATTTTCCTACAATTCATTAAGTGCAGAAGAAATAATAACAGATAAAGAATTAGAATTGCCTAAATAAGCATACCTAAAGTGTTTAGGGAGTGTCTTAAGTTCAAGAATAGGTGGCTCCTCCAATGAAGGTTTCATCTTTGTTGTGGCTCTTTCCTCCGTGTGCAACGGTTCAAATGGTGCTTTGAATCTACTAACTCGTGGCAAGGAGTCTAGCATCTGCAAGCAATCCACAAACTCCGAATCATCTAAATCTTCATCTCCCAATAATGTTGTTTCCAATTGATCATTAGCCAAACTTTTACCCATTTCTTCGCTGATTATTTGATCAAATGGCATCAATCCTGAAACACTCCTCTTCATCTGTGGGAAATTTCATGGCCTTGAAAATAATGAACTTTACTTCCTGATCTTCGACCCTTATAGTTAGTTCACCTTTTTGCACATCGATGAGAGTCTTACCCGTAGCCAAGAACGGTCTCCCTAGGATGATTGGGATGTTCTTATCTTCCTCAAAATCCAGAATTATGGAGTTTGCGAGGAATATAAATTTGTCAACATTGACCAAAATATCCTCCATAATGCCTCTTGGGTACGTAACTGACCTATCTGCCAACTGCAATGAAATGTTCGTAGGCTTTGGAGCTGGCAAACCCAATTTTGTATGCACTAATAATGGCATAAGATTCACACTTGCCCCCAAATCACATAAACACTTGCTGAACGCAATGTTCCCAATTGTGTACGAAATAGTAAAACTCTCCGGATCTTTCAACTTTGGTGGCAACCTTCGCTGTAAAATCGCACTACACTCCTCTGTTAATGCCACTGTTTGAAAATCTTCCAACTTCTTTTTCCTAAACAGAATCCCTTTCATGAATTTAGCATAACTTGGCATCTGCTCAAGGGCTTCAGTGAACGGGATATTAATCTGAAGTTTCTTAAAAACTTCTAAAAATTTAGCGAATTGCTTATCCAATTTCTGTTTTTGAACTCTTTGCTGAAACGATGGGGGAGGATAAACAACCGGTTCGTTAAGTGTCTTGCTCTTTTCCACTGGCTTTTCTTCCCCTTGTATGTCCTCAACCACTTTATTTTCACTTTCTTTATCATCTTCTTTTGCAGCCAAATTTTTTATTTTCTGACCCTCAAGCTGTTTTCCACTTCTCAACATAATTTCCTGACATTGTTCATGATTACCTTTTGGATTTTTCTCTATATCACTTGGTAATGTTCCTTGAGGCTTGTTATTCAATGCAAGAGCTATCTGTCCCATCTGATTTTCTATATTCTTGATGGCTATTTCTTGCGATTGCTTGGTTTTTTCATGCCTTCCTCGTTGCTTGTTATGTACTTTGATAACAACTCCTCTAAATATGATTTCCTCTCTTGATGTTGAGTTGGTTGTTGTTGTTGCTTCTGAAATCTTGGGGGATAAGATGGTCATGGAGCTTGCTAATGCTGATTATTACTCCACAAAAAATTAGGATGATTCTTATTCTCCGGATTGTATGTATTCTGGTACGTATTCTATGGAATTCGGTTGTAGCTACCCAAAAATTGCAATGACGCTGGGTTGATTGCACATTGATCTGTAGGACGTTCACCCTCGCATAATTCACAAATAACTGCAACCTTTTGTGTTTGTACCCCTGACCAAGCATCGAACTTCTTAGAGAGCGCTGAAATCTGCGATGTTATTGTCGTCACTCCATCTACCTCTAACACTCTAGCTACCTTAGGTTGTGTCATTCTTGCCGTGGACCACTAGTAATTGTTAGGTGCCATTATCTCTATCAATTGATATGCCTCCTCATAATTCTTTGCCATAAAAGCTCCACCCGAAGCTGCATCAATACTGGTCCTGAAATTCCCATGTAATCCATTATAAAATGTGTTCATCTGCAACCACTTAGGCAATTCGCGATGTGGGAATTTTCTGAGCAATTCTTTGTATCACTCTCATGCCTCGTACAATGATTCCCCATGTTTCTGTTCAAACATAGTAATCTCGTTTCTCATCTTTGCAGTCTTCGTTGGTGGGAAGAATTTAGCTAGAAACTTTTGAGCCAGGTCATCCCAAGTAGTTATTGATCCCAATGGTAGAGAGTGTAACCAACTCTTTGCCTTATCCCGCAGAGTGAATGGGAACAAGCGAAGTCTGACTACGTCATCTGACACCCCATTGTATTTGAAAGTGTCGCATATCTCCAAAAAGTTGATCAAATGCTCATTCGGATCATCATTTGCAAGTCCCCCAAACTGAACCGAGTCTTGGATCATCTGAATAGTCCCGGGATTAATCTCAAATGTGTTCGCAGCTATAGCAAGCCTGGTGATACTCGACTGCAGATCAGTCACCTTGGGTGTAGCAAAGTCCCTCAACGCTTTCTGGTCTTCGGCAGCCATTGCTTCTTCTTGTTCAGAGCTTTCGAAGTCTTCCCTTGTCTCCTTGATCCACTTACTTATCCTTTGAAAGTGTCTCTCAATGTCGTCCTTAAAAGGAAACAAGTCTGGATTTTTGGATCAAGTTTGCATAAACCAATTTCAAAAACCTGAAATAAGACGAACAAAACAAAAATAAAAATGTTTAAGTAAAACTGGACTAATTAAATTGATATTGCAAAATATTAAAATCTATACTAAAGTCCCCGGCAACGGCGCCAAAAACTTGTTGGATAAAATCTAATTATGCACAACATGCAAGCATACGTGGTCAACAAGTAATAAAGTGATAAGTTAAGTATCGTTCACATAGAAACTAGCAAGAAATTAACTCTCACAATTACCAATTTTCTATTAATTCAAATTTTATTAAACTAACCAATTTCAAGTTTGTAACTAAAAGTATTAAAAATATTAAAATTACCAAACAATCAACAAATCCTAAAAACTGAATTTTGAAACAAATATTGGAGAATTAGGCTTACAACTTCACCCTAAGCATCACTCTGATTATTACACCTTATTCAAGTTTAATTCAATATCCCAGTTTATTAATCAAGAACACATGTAGTGTGACGCCCCCAAATCCGGGTACTTTGAACCTCGGACTTGGTACGTTACGGTACTTCATCATCATACATATTCTATCATCTAATGCGGAACAAATAAACATATATTATTTATTTTACATAATTCTATAACATTTTCCCAAGTTTATTAACCTTAACTGAATACATACTTTTAAAATTACAAAGGTTTACAATAAGATAACTAAATAGTTTTCTTGTAACGATCTATTACTGTATTTTGCTTTTGTCTCTGTCCTTCTTCAAGCCTTCGCCTTTATCTGAAATTTATTATCATGATATAGCAAGGGTGAGAAACTACTTTGCCCAGCAAGTTTAAATTTAATAAAGATATATCATGATTAAAAGAATAATAAGCTTTCAAGTTTTCAACAATTTAATAATTATGAAGGAACATGAATCAAGATGTCAATAATTGAATGACTGAATCAATAACGTTTAAAGTCAACAAGGACTAGAAATAACTTTATCTGAACCTTAGGGTAATGAAGGTGATCAGCCTTTTATACCTGATGAACATATGCAACATACACTAAGTGCGAATCAATAATCAGTTTAGACGTGAATAATCATCAATAATCATTCACTAACATGCTTTGAAATATAACTCAAGTTGAGTTAAGGAAACTTGTCTGCATAGTCGATTACCGCTACGCAATTTAATTTATTCTCTTTATTGAAAAGACCTATTAGATATAAGATTGATCTTTCAATTAGTATCTCATACCTTATTCCATAATACTATCTAACACTTAATCACATCGTCAAATATTAGATAATCTTACCACCATATTCATTTACTTACTTATAATCTCATCATATTATATTAACTTGTCTAGCCTTCAATCACAAAGTTAAGTATTAGACATTACATCTTAATCGTAGTATTATCATTATGCTTTGATAATCTTTTCATCATGTCTTAACTTATACTTATAAGTTTTACCTTTATGTGTTATCTTAGTAAATTAGATAACCTTTCAGAAAACTGAAATATCATTTCAGTAAACCGAATTACATTTCAGCATCCTGAAATTACTATTTCAGCATACCAAAATCAGTTTAGCAAACTGAATTCAATTTCAGCAATCCAAAATCAAATTCAGCACCCTGAAATTACTATTTCAGCAGACCACAATTAGTTTAGCAAGCTAAATTCAATTTCAGCACCCCAAAATCAAATTCAGCACCCCAAAATCAAATTCATCACCCCGAATTCTCATTTTACTCTATTATAAACATAACATAGTTCATTGAATATCAAATTCAACAACCATATCGAAAAATAACGTAAATCTCTTATTTTAATCTCCCGTCGAATATTATTATTTATGTAATAATATTTTACGCTAAGGTTATCAACCTTTTAATAACATTTCAGTCAAATACTACTAATAATATCTTAATCCAATATTATTATCCCTATAAAAATAATTTAAATCATTAATCACATTAATAAACAATTATTTCAATTATTTTCCTTTTATTAAACAACTAGTTTTAGCATTCTAAAATGCCATAAACTTTATAACACCTCACACCCGACCCTAAAACTTCATCAAATACTTGCATAAACCATACTCAAAGGTCTCAAGTCATAAATCACATTTTTCATATTTTTGGACATCATATCTTTAATTAAATTCATTTATCTATTTCTCATCATTTAGATGAAAAATACCAAATCACATCCAAAAATATTTCTTTTCCAGAATTTGACATAATATAGTTTCATATTGAACATATATTTTTTCCGGAATTATTAAAATAGATTTACTATATTTAAATAGTCCATAATAGCCGAATCTTCTCCGATTTTTCATAAATCGACATTAGCTCCAAAAATTCTGAAATTTTTACAGTATGTTCCTGCAATACACATGTACTTCCATTAAAAATTTTGTAATTTTTGGACTTATATACAGAGAGTTATATGGGCGGTTTCATAAAAGAAGTCCTTCACCGTAAAATTCATATCTCTCAAACCGTATGGCCAAAAATTCCCAAATTTTTACACAACCTGCATAACAACTGATATTATATCTCCAAATTTTTCCAAAATTTTTAAAGCAAAAAAGTGGACGAAATTGCCCCTGCTACGGACTGCCCCGAAACAGTCTAAAAAAACGGGACTATTTTCAACAAAATCCACCCCAAAATTTTTAGAAACATGATTTTTGAGTTCTACCACTTGGGTTAACTACTAAACACAAATATCTAGCACCCCTCTTTGACGGATCGCAAAAAAGAGTTATAGATTTAAAGCGGTGAAATTTCAAAGTATATAGAAATTTTGATTTTCAAAACTAGAAAATTTATTTTTCTTTTCCTTTTGGGTTCCACCAAATCAACACCCAAATTGGGTAAATCCATACTTGAAATCATATAAATCACATAGATTATAGGGGTTTACACTTTCATATCAAAAACCCCTTAAATCAATTTCATAAAAGAAACTAGAGGAATAAAGCTTAGGGAGAGAAAATTTATACCTTCTTCTTCTTCTTCTTCTTCTTCTTCTCTTCCATGGAGGATTTCTTCTCCTTCCCATACAAGGGGGTTGCCGCCCCTTCCCTCTTCTCTCTCCCTTCCTCCCGTTTCTTCTCTCCTTCTCTCGGCTTCCTTTTCTTTTTCTTCTCTTTCTCTCTCTTTCTTTTTCTATCTTATCCTTATCTCTTTCTTCCTTATCTTTATATTAGACAACCTCTCACCTTTTCCTTCTTCAATTAAAATAGGCCAAGTGGCCTTAGACCCACATGTTGGCTCAATTTAATTTAATTGCTTACAATGTCCATCCTTAATTGATTTTAAAGTTGGGCCATTAATTCATCCTTTGGGCTTTCCCATTAATTCATTTGAGCCATGCAATATTAACATATTCCAATCATTTTCAACTTGTCCCACCCCAAATATTTAATTAGGGTATCCATTTCAAATATTTAGAATTTAAATCATTACTCTAGTACACTAAATTTTTATAACCCAATCAAACTTGTTTTAATTAAGTTATAAAATTAATATCTTGAGATAATAAAAATATATCTCTTAACTTAATATAGTTTTTAATATTATTATTCTCCCACAAGTGGGCTTAGTTTTGGGCCCTTAATTAATTCTATTGAGCTAGCAATTTACTTATTTTACTTACTAACAAAAACTAACTTGGGCTTTCAACCCTAATTAAATTGGGTCATGTAATACTTGTCTCATACATAACATATTGGGCTAGATTAAATAATTTAATTGCCCTTTATCACTTTATCTACAAGTCTCATGCTTAATTAATTAATTGAGCTTGTTTAAATAATATAACTTCCTTAGTCCATCAAATTTTAATTCACTTGATTTAATTCTATGACCACTAAATAAAAATAATCCTTTCGGTCATTTAAATCTCATACCATATTTAAATAACTTATTTAAGTTATACAATTTATATTGTATAATTAAATTTAATTTCCTCTTCCTCTTCATAAATTATCTTCAAATAATTTATTTATATATTAAATATATAATTTAATATATCCAATCATTTATTCAAATATGAATTTAATTTACTAACTGCTTTGATACCAATATACATATTACATATTGGATCTCATCTCATATTTTACTTCTCACACTAATTTTGACTTTTCTCCATAAAAAGTCAACTGTTGACTTTGACCAAAAGTCAACCATTACACATTTTGTGTTTATTGTCCATTCTGACTAAACTTGACGTTTCGGACGCAACCGAGCAGTCCGTGCTTCAATATTCTATCTCTAACTCAAATTTTGAGTTTTAAATTACTCCCTTCTTATTGCTAATCGTATTAACTAACGACTTTAAACTTATTTGTCTTCTTATTTGCCAACCAAGCCCCACATTCAAGCTATGTTAATTACTAACATAGTTTTATCTTGATCCTTATATCATTAACTTAGTTCATCATTCCTCTTGCTAAAATATTTATAGCACCTTACTACGTATATATATTTCTATACATATACTCATCTTCGTTTAACCTCATAACATCTCTTCATGTGAAATCTTATCTCCTTAATATAATTTTCATATGTACTTATATAACATTTCTTAGACTATTCAGTTCACATCGAATGTACAGGTATCGTAATACCTTATTCTTGATATTCTTTCAAGTACATATTAATTCCTTTCTATGGTTTTGGAATTTTGTAACCCATATTTTCTCTATTCTCTTTCGAATAGCAAACCTTATAGGTTTTACTTGAAAATTTTAAATAAATCCTCAAATTCTCATCTAGGTTTTATTCTTTAACCTTTATTCTAATCATTCAAGATTTTATAAATTTTCGGGTTGTCACATGTAGAACTAGCCACCTTTCGATGCACTAATACCGTATTAACTCAAATCCACAAATTAGATAGAATCAAGTTAAACACCTTAATCAACTAACTCACTATATCTCTATGTGAATTACAATTAAAGAAGGTTTAAGTTCAAGTTTTTTATCTAATTGCATGCGATGTCAAGTATATCTCTATCCTAACATTCATCAAGATTCCATTCATTCACAGAATTCAAAAACACATGTTATATTAACTAAGTCTAAACTCGTACTTCCTCTCTCGAATCCATACAAGTCCACAAAGAACTGTTGATTAGGCAATTCATAAATTCAAGCATAAATTAATATAGATAAACTGAGGAATAGCTTATTAAACTGAAAATCAAAGCTACATAATCATCGTTCCACTTAAAGATCCGCCATAAACCTAAAAAGTACTTAGTTCATCATCGATGAAATAAAAACTGAATAAATTAAAGATATCATCCTTTCAATTACAAATATAAACTAAAAGAAAAGAATAAATCCAGAACCACCCTTTTCCTCAGCCCAATTTGCAATTGATATGAAAATTCTTCAATTATCTTCACTCTAATGCTTCTCTAAAATCTATCTTCTTGCTCTCTTAATTGCCTTGTATCGATCTCCCCCTTCAATCTTGTTATTAGATGTAATATATCTGTAAGACACGCATTCTGATTGCAATTCCACACCAAAATGAGCCCCAAACAATTCCAATTACTTAAACTCACGTTCTTGTAGCATTTGAAATGAACGGGGACTGCTCTGCCCCATACCCCTGCCCCGGCGGGGGTGTAAACTTGAAAATGGCCCTCCCCGGTGGGCATGTACACTGACTTCTGACTTTAAGACCCCCCGCCCAAGCGGGGTGTAAGGCATAAAAATGCCTGCCCCAGCGGGCATGGCTTCTGTTAGTTGATCATGTAATGCTCCAAAATTGCTAAGTATTCACCAAAATTTCACCCTTCTTGATCACTTGCCACACCACCAAACCTACACATAAAATAACAATAAACAAGTAAAAAAACAACAAAAACAAGGAATTAACACCGATTAAGCTTGAATTAGGAACCAATTCATGGGTATAAACCCCATTTATCAATTGTTCGACGATCTAACATGTACCATGGTAGTATCTCGAATGTAATCGAATAATACATGACTCGGTCTTGAGATCAATTTATCACGGTGTTGAAAACGCAATTCATCTCCTCCATCTTGATCTTCTTTGCTTGTACTTCTCTCTCTACTACTCCTGCATGCTGAGAAGCTTCCTCATTCACGTCTTCAGCTATGGATCTCTTGGTGGATTCTTCTTTCTATTTGTTCTTCAACTCTGCAATCTCTTAGGTTAACTGCTCGTTCTCCCCTTCAGTATAAATCAGCTTCCATTCGATATTACTCAGACGCTCGTCTAGATCTCGGATCTCATCATCCTTCTGCGCCATCGAAGTCTGACGTTCAGCTACTATCTCTTCCAATTCCTCGACTCTAACCTAAAGCTCAATATTGCGGTCGTATACTTCGTCGTACATATGAGCTACTATAGAGTTTGGTGGAAACTCGTCCTCCTCCTCATCCTCATCCGTCTGTGGCAGCTCTACGGGGTCTTCCTCATCCGTCTCTACCACATCATCTTCATTAGGTATGTTATCCTGCTCAACCACTGTAACACCCCGAAATTCGGTCTACCTTCAGACCCTGACTCCGTACGACACGGTCCCACTTCTTACCAAACATACCTCATTATATAGTTAAATATAATAACATACATTCTCGAAATCCAGGTTCTCAAAACCTTAAAATCTCTTTCAATACAAATAATGGTAATTACGTTATTCTTTACATCTTGCACAAGTGACTTTCATTCGCCACCAAGGATACATAACTGTTCATTAAACTAGTCTATAGCTTAATTCTAGCATTCTATATTTCAAGTCTTCACTTGATCTTCACGCACATTCACATACAGAATGGCACTTCGTCTGGATACCGATCAGTTTAATCTTTACGGGATCCTTAAGTTCTTTCTAATGTTGTTCGCTGAAAATATTTTTCATTTAAAGCAAGTGTGAGCATTCAATTGCCCATCAAGTCATAACAGTTGAACAAACAACTTCAAGAGTTTAAACATTCTTCAGAACTTCAATAACCGAACAAAGGTTATGAAGCAGCTTGAATAATAGGAATAGTCTCGATTCCTATCATTTTACAACATCCATCACATACTCTTTACACTACATTCATTCTTCTACCTTTTTCCATACATATCATGTCTGGCTAGAATCATTAGCACAGACTTAATAATAACGGTTCATGTATAAATAGAACATGCACATATTGAACAGTTTAATCACAGAATAGTTCATATCATAGAAACACCAAAGTGTTCAAATTGTAGCACAAGGCCTCATACATTCTAACACCTTGTACAAATATCACATAATCGCACATAGACAGAACTTCTCAAGTTCAAAATCTGAGAAGTTTAAGAAACTAGCATTCATATAAAATGAATGAAGTTAGGAAAACTTGTCTTACGCACAGCTACAGCTTATAGTTTATGCTGAACTGCTCATTCCAATTCCTATGAAGCACATAAGGAAATAATATGTATACCAATTAGTCATATACTTGACTTACGCATTGGTTTACTTAACTTCACTTCTTAAGGTTCACGTTCTTATAAACTAAGTTTACGCTACCAACTTCCTTTACTGTCGGTTTACGGCTTCATGACATACGGAGATGTCTTACTCAATACATTCATCATCTTTGATGATTTACATTCGTATCTTCTTCTTATAACTCGCCTAGGACTCAGCACACATCGTGTCTCTGCTAGTAGTCCATATGGTACTCTGAGTGGTTTCCCACAAATAACCAACAAACAAGTTCCCGTCTCATCTACACTGCCCATAACAGTGAGTTAGATCGGTTGCCAGTTTTGTATATACCTTCGCTCTCTGAATGAATTATTTAGCCCAGCTCCCATATGTTAACCATCAAAGGTTATGATTGTACCACAACCTAACTTCTCTTAACTTATCCGAACCATTAAGCTATAATGTTCGTTAAGTTAACTTCTTATTCCTTATGGCTTTCTGGCAACTAAATGCCATACCTCAGGATTCATTTCTTTATCGCCTAAGTCCTACAGTCTTTCGTAAATTTAGAGCGATCATTCAATGTTAATACTATAAGGTCATAACGTTAAACATTTTACAATCCCTTATTCTTATCTTACCACGTTCGGTTCACTCGACTCGGAATGTTATCCAAGTTAAAACTACTAACTCGGCTTCTTAACGTTATACGTTATTGTCTTCCATTCATTTTCTTCACCGTTCACGGTTAAATCTTAGTCTTCATTACCTTACGGTCAAACCATACACGGAGTGTAGGTTCTGCCCGTTTATTAATCATGTACAGTCAACCTTTACATTAGTTAAAGTGTTTAACGTTTACTTCATTCCAACATTCTTTATCCGACTCACCCTCGGACTTTCTTTAATCTCATTACCGTTCGCTACGGCTTTCTTACGATAATTTATATCTTACTTACTACTGTCATCAACATCCAAGTCATACAACCATTGTACACTTAGAACGTTAGTCCGACGCTAATACGATTCACGAGGATCATTTACGTATTCCAAGTTTACGTTGCTCGTCTCTTAATCTATCATTCAACCTTTACTCGAGATTTCAATTGCATTCAATCATTATCCAACCCATGAACCCCATGTTCATTATTCTTTCTTAATGTCGAAGCCATACCGTTCATTCTATGCTAAGACCGATCGTTCATCGCAACAATGTTGCATTCACAGCTTCTATACGCTTTACACTTATCTCTCATTACCATGACATAACATCATAATGTTATTCATTACCTTCATCACTCAATGTCTAAGGAATCACAATCACAGTAATCCCTCACGTTCGTTCATTACGACTATGGTCCCCGGATATCGGTTACGTAATCTAGCGCTTAAATTCTTCATCTTTTAATCTCGTTTAATTCTTTCGTTCAACCTTCATCAAAGGTTTAATACCCTTGATTAAGTGTTATTTTAGGTGAACTATATGTTCCTATTTCTTTCTTGCACATCCCCCAGTAATTGAGCAGTTAAAATCTCATTTATGGGCATTACCCTGCACTGCGACGCCAAGCATGAAACCTAGAAAAATTTTTAAAGTCTTTTACAAGCTTGAGACGCTGACTTCGAAATCTCATATCTTATTCGTTATAACTCGAAATAAGGTCGTTCTAAAGCCATTTTCTTCCTTATCTTATGTACTTCGATTACCCATGGATAGAACTTTGTTCTGAATCCATTAACATGCCATTCAATTGGCTTAATCTTCACTATTCGTTCGTGTTTACGTTATTAACGTTCTTCATTCGTTCGTCCGTAATTCGGTCATCCGAACTCGTTCGTTCTTGAGTCTACGACTCATATTTTCTATGTTCTATTGCATTCTTATGAAACCCTACATGTTTGGGTTCATTTACTACCCTTTTAATTCTCGTTCTTCTTTTACGAAAATTTTGCCATAACTTTGTTTTAGTTAAATTTTAATCCGTTCTTCATGAACGTTTCTAACGTTCCTAACCAAGCAATAAGCAACTAATTTATACGCGATGGTTTTAAGCTTGTCCATCAATAACAATTATCCTACGATGGTTTTAAATTTGTCCATCAACAACAATTATCCTACGATGGTTTTAAATTTGTACATCAACAACGTTCTTCGTATTCTTCGTTCGTTCTTCGTTTTAATCGATATTTTGGATTATGATTCTACTTTTTCTTGGAATTTGATGTTATAGAACATAATTCCTTACTTATTTCATCTACTCCTTCATAATATTCGTTCGGATTGCTCAAAATCGTCACGAATCTTATACTTCTTAAGAAATTTATAAACTAAATTTCTAAGTTCTTATTTCTTTTTTTCTTATGAATGCAACCATATGAAATTGTTTCTAACATTATCTTCTCTCTATTCTCGTTAAGCTATGTTTTTGAACATAAAAACTTAAAGAAAAATATTAGAAGAACTAGGGTTCGGATTACCGTTCTTCTTTAGCCTCCTTCCGTTGGACAAAGCGTGCATTCAACCTAGCTTTTCCTCATTCTCTCCCTCTTCTTCTCCCTTCCGAACTTTCTCTCTTTATCTCTCAAGTGTTGGTTGAAATTTCAAACCAAACAAATGAACTTAAGGCTTGTTTATATAGAAAACCAAAGCTAGGGGTAGTTTAGTCATTCTGCCCCCTAACCTCCTTACTATTTCCACCTCCTCCACAACTTAGCCACCAAGTAAATTTGGCCTCCACCCTTACTTGGTGGCCAAGTGACCGGCCCACATGCCCATGGGTCATCCCATGGGTTGCCTCAATGGATATTACCCATCCGTTTACCCATCGGTTCGATTCGCGGTTTCTTTTCTTGGTTTGGGCCTTAACCCTAATTCTTATTGGGCCTAACTTGGGCTTGATTATCACAAAGCATTGGGCTTGACATAATCCAAGTCCAATTGGATTCTACAAAGTCCATGAACTCAAAGTCCATTAAGACTAATCGTATTCTACGCATTTCATTCTCGTATTCTCGTATTCTGTTCGTATATCATTCGTACGATATTCGTATTATACGTCATACTAATCTTCGTACTATACTCGTATAATAACTAATATTATACTCGTATCTCTCACGCATAATAACCCTAATTATTATACGTGGTCATAATATTCTCGGAACTCACTTTCCCTAACCCTTAGGTTTTGAGTCCGCAGACGAAAACTTCATTTTTGCCATAACTGAAATATTATTGAATATTCCATCACGTCTCAACATTTTACATAATCAATAACTTCTCGGAATTTGAAAATAAATCTCCGAGCAGAAACAGATGAATAGTGTCTATTTTGTCTTTTTCCCCGAAAATATTTTTGTTCCCGAAAAAATTTTATTTTCGTCTTGAAAATTCTTACTCGCTTAAACTAGCTCGTAGCCAGAATCCTCCCGATTAATAATCATTCTAAGTTATAGAACGATTAATAAACACATAGCATAGAATAGTATTAATGAAAATTCATTTTATTAATAACTAATTCTTTAAACTTAAATTCTGGACAATCCAATTTTTTGGGTTGTCACAACCACTATGACCAACGGAGACAACTCCCTTGGCAGTAGTTGCTCCCAGACCACCTGAATATCACGAGGCTCCTCCTCTCTAGGTATCTGAGGTCCCTCCTCCCTAGCCTGACTGGATTCTCCCACATTAGCCATCTTGACAACAAATTTTTTTAAAAAAGTTTTAATTACTAATCATCACTACTTGACACTCACGAGCACATAGGTTGCAACCACATAAACGCATAAGTGTTTTATTATTTCTTTCTTAAAACTCAATAAGAGTTCATCACCACTATCTTTTCAATCTCCTATAAGGTTACTTCCTAAGGATTTTCCCCCACCTAAGGTTCATAACCTAAGGCTTCGATACCAACTTGAGATACCCCCAAATCTGGGTAATTCATTCCCAGAAGACTTAGTGTTCACTTTCCATTCATTCACATCTAACTACCCAAAGATAATAGAATTTAGACAATAAATCCTACCATTAAAAAGGTTACATAATTAAATCAATAAGTCTCCCATGTTGTCTAACCTTTAACACATACATCAACTGCAAAAAATTTAAAATAGTTACATCACAGCATTTAAAATAAAGTATGTCATCATGAAAGTTCATAAATTACAAGTCTTCAACACTTGCTCATTTTTCCTTTCCCTTTACTAGTAGTAGGTTCATCGACCTTCTCAACCTTAGCTGCAATGATTATATATGCAAGAGTGAGTAAAACAAATGCTCAATTGAAATAACATGGAATATCAACAACATAACAACTGCCAATGAATAGGCTCAACAGAACTAAATAATACTCTATCAATGATAATCAATAACTGAAATCAAACTATGAGATATATCTGTGGGTCACAAGACCACGAACTTTGTCCAAGGTTATAAGTAATATTTCAACTTAAACATAAACAGTCATAAGACCGTAGGGACTCTCCATACTTAGAGTGATCAGCCCTTCGTACTGTAATACCCGAGAATTTCCATATATTAAGAAATAGATATATTAATGGAAATGAGTATTTAATTGAATATAAATGATTTTGTGTTATGAGACGAGTTAACTCAATTATATTAAAGTGAATAATTGTAATAAGTGAGGAAATGTGGAGTTGTAATTAACTCGTTGAAAGCTTGGTGTGACACAGTGATGGAAAATATTAATAATGATATTAATCGACGAATGAATTATTAAGTGAACAATTAATTTATATTAATTATTTATTGTTATTGTAGAACATTAATTAATTGTTAATGGTGATTAATTAATGATATGTTATCGTTATTGTTAGATATATAATAAGTAACATGTCTATAAATATAAGATTTATATTTATTTACTATACGTGATAGATAATTAATTGTTATAAAGATCAATGATTACATTAATCGTTAAGGAATGGATTAATTAATATTATTGTTAATTAATCAATAAGAGGAATAATTTATTTATTTGACATAAAACAAATAAGCAAGTTATTAATATAATAAGATTATATTGACTGTTATATGCAAGTGTACAATAATTAAATATATAAAATATATGGAATATAATTATATTATATAGTGTAGTGCGACACTTATGTAACTATACTATATATAACTACCATATATTAAGATTTATTAAACTATATTGTATGAAGCAATGTGATTGAACCTATTGGAAGCTATATAGTTAAGTAGAAGAAATTATAAATAATTTCTTATGTGACAATAAATATGTGTTGAGCAGTAAAATATGTACTCTAGCAAATGATTACAAATTATTTCAATAAGTGAGCCTAATTGGTAAAATAAAGTTGTAAGAAAATATTGAACTATTAGGGACCAATTAAATTGAGCCCATACATGTTATAAACATTAAATGGACTAGATTAATGTACATGGATTATATGATGTGGATACATAAATAATCCCTAACTTTCCTTATGTAGTAGCATTAACACATTAAAATTACATTTTGGAAGTCTAAAGAAACCAAGCTAGGAAAATTAATCACGTTGCTAAGAATTGAGAAGCTCAGTTGAGCAATCAGTACATGAACAGTAACTCACTCTATAATACGTCAACACAAGTCGGTAGTTGAAGCTAGAATAGCAATGATGATGGCTATGGAGGTGGGCAGTTGGCCAACTCTTCTTTACCCAACATTTCCTTTCAATTTCCATTGAATCAAACCTTGGTGTAAAGCAATTGACTGGGTATGCATTTCTCTATATAAGTAACTTCATTCTATTCATTCTCTGTTGCTTGAAATTGTCTGCTAAGTGTGAATTGAGAATGTGAATTGCTGTGAGGAAGGTATAATCAAAGTAGTGAGGAGTCCAATTCA
This sequence comes from Panax notoginseng, assembly GCA_016801055.1. NCBI lineage: Eukaryota > Viridiplantae > Streptophyta > Magnoliopsida > Apiales > Araliaceae > Panax > Panax notoginseng. The sequence goes on from CM029018.1 coordinate 100,813,846, forward strand.
AGCTTCAAGAGGTATAAAATATAGTATTGTGTTCTTGAGCTTGAGTTTTGTCAAAAAAATTCAATTCTATGAAATCTTTGTTAATTGATGTTGAATAGCATGTCATTGTGTTATCTGGGTTTGTTTGCATGACTTGGAGCTGTATAGTGGGTTTGAACTCAGGTTAGATGTTGGTTATGTTGGAGCTCTGTAGAGTCCTTATTCTTCATTCTGATCGAAGTGGCGCGGCCGCGCCACTTCTATAGTACATGACCGCATGACCGCGTGACCGCGCGGCCGCGCCGGCTGCCAGTCATGTGTGCTGATTTTTGTGATCTTGCCTTTATCTGAGCATGCTATGTTAGCTAGTATATGCATATAAACCACCTTACAACATGGAATGAGGATGTTATGTATATAGTAAGTCATGTTAGTTGATTTTAGTATAAACGTTCAAAGAAAATTTTAAGATTTGGAAAAATAGAAATTTTGAACTTGGGGTAATGTATATTCTGATCTTACAAGCATGTTAGTATGGTTTTGAAATGCATGTCGGACATACTAACTTACATATATGGATTTCGTAATGAAGCATGATCATGTTGGACTTATTGGTAAGCTTTACTAATGAAAATACGAACTTTGAACGTGAATATTAACATGCTACTTTGAGAGTTAGAATCTGATATTTGTGAACATGTTTGATTATACTCTTAGACTCACTCATGTATCATAAATGTATATATACCATGCTTAGGTATCGTAATTCAAGTGAAGCATAAACGAAGCATATTTTCAAACCAAAACGATGCTAATTACACATATGTGATATGAATACTCACAAGCATGTCTAATATGAGTAATATGACTACTTTATATGTTTAAGAATCAATCATGTTAGACTTTGTGGTTTCATAACCTTGAATGGCCTTAACTTGTTGAGATGTTCAACTTAGAATCATATTATGAAAGAAGGGACCTAGATTGAACTTTAGAGATACGAAAGGACCCTTGACATGTTAATATATGTTATGTGTGTAAGGATAGACAAGCTAGGCCAAGAAAGTGATTGCTCAGCTCTGGTTTAAACTGGGAGCCGCGCGGTCACGCGTCTCCCTAGTACAAATCAGGCCTGGCCGCACCCTTCTGCAGAATTGGAAAGTGACTTTTGTGATTTCTGAAATGTGTAGCATGCTAGTATAACTTCATTATGCTTATTTCTGTCCATGACACACTGATAGAGGTAGCTTTGCATGTTAACACCTATCTTAGCTTGAATTGACAAGGTGTTTTTAAAAGATGAAGTCTAACAATAGTTCCGAGTTACGTAATAATATACGTATAAGATTTCATAATTGAGTAATATGTGTACACTTGAGCTACATATCAAGTTTGTTTATCGAATATGTTTAACTAATGGGCATCCTATGTATATAATACACTATAATATGATTCAAAAGTGTTGGTTAAATTATGTGGATAGACAACGCTTAAGGCAAGTATCCTAAACCCTTGCATTACTTTATTCGACGAATCTCATAAGCAAACCTTATCTCTTTGAATGCAAGTTATCTTACTTCCTCATTCAATTGAGTTAGTTTGTTTAAACTCTTGTGAAAAACTATTATTCATGATGAACTTGGTATTGTTCCTGAATATTGTGAAAGTGTCTATGCCATTTGATTCGGCTAGACTATATGCATGTTTATAAAACTGTCCAAACCAATTGACTGGTGCGGAAATCTTGAAAATTGAGTTGAACAACCCTTATGGTAAGGGGAGTGTTTATTGTTGGAAGCCCCAACACACGAGTGAATATTATTGTGATGTTATGCATAACATAGAGTATTGTAGACTGATCATCTATCGTACTTGATTCTTTTGGGTTATCAATTTAATATTTGTAATTCTAGTAGATGTTCAATAGTCCTTAGTGACTGCTCAATATAAATTATTTTATCCAGTTAGATATGTTGATAGCCTTTGAATTCATATATATCTGTTGATCTATATTGAATTATCATTTCATATTTCAAGGATTTGATTCAAGAATTGTTGATATTCGTTATTCATGATATTATTCTAAAACCCTGAACTATCTTAGAGATGATACTAAGATATTTCAAACTCGTGTTATAAAACTCTTTACCCTTGTTGTATATTACTTGTTGGGCAATTTGTGCTCATTCTTGCTTATTTACAACCTTTCAGTTAAGGCGGAACAGGGAAGTGTCTCCGGAAAAGACAAGGGCAAGGGCAAGGCTACCGACTAGCTTGTTCCTTTATGTTCAAAATTGTTATGTTGTATTAAGACTGTCTTCAGACTATGTTTAAGCTTAAGTAGGATTATGTAATAAGTCTTTATTCGATATTATTATGTAATCTATTAAGTACTGTATGTTATGAGATCTGGGCGAATAATTATAATAAATCATTGTATATTATTCTAAATTGGATTTTCTGTTGTGAATGTGTAATTCTAGTTATTATTGTATTACCATGAGCACGTGATGAACCGAATTCGAGTGACCAAGTGGCGGTCCGAATTTGGGGGCATCACAGGTTGGTATCAGAGCTTTAGTTATAAACCTTAGGAACGAGAGTCCTTAGATTATAACTAAGAAGAACTTATAAGATAGAGAGATATGAAACTCATATAGAGTTTTCATATCGAGAGACTTAGTGTTTTATAGAATATAACTTCATTCTATACAATGAACTTATGTTATTTAACATTCTAATGGAGTTATTGGTTATTTTATCTTATGTTGGTGATTGTAGGATGACTGACATGGGAGGACCTAGCCGAGTAGTAGAGGAGGAGATGGATCCATTTCCCGAGGAGTCTGATCCGGAGGAGGAGCCTACGGAGGAGGAACCTGAGCTTATGGAGGACTCTGACGAGACTACTTTTAAGGATCGGATGTTGGGAGAATATGAAGAACAGATTTTGGAGTTGGGATGTAGAGTGGAGGAATTAGAGGCTGAAGCTAGGGAAAGGGAGTCTGAGTTCCAGAAACTGAGGGATGAGGACCATCAGAGACAATTAGTGATGCAGGAGATGGAGGTAGAGATTGCTCACCGTAAGGAGGCAGGGATCCAGATGGGAACTTTGTTTCACCGATCGATGGCTAGGAATGTACAGTTGGCAGGGAAGCTAGAAGAGTATGAGCAGAGGGATCTTAGTGAAAAGGCTGAGAAGGAAGCACTTCGTACTCAGCTAGAGATGGAAGTGATTGATAGGATCCACTTCGAGGAGACGTGGGAAGGAGCTAATGATCGGACTAATGATCTAGAGGATGAAGTAAGGTGTAAGAGAAGGAAGATGAACAAGATGGGCTATGCTCTACGCACGGCCATGGAGAGGTCGATTGATGGGGTAAATCACTACCCGACAGAGTAGGGACAGACCCGGCATACCATAAGCCGAGACATGGTGGTGCACATTACTCAAAAGGAATTCCAGAGCGCCGCATGGGATGTTAGATTAAGTCTAGAGGAAGAAGTTTGTAGTTGTAGTGTTTTATTTATGTATTGTTTAATCTGTTGTTGAAATCTCAGTTTTTGTGTAAAATGTGAGATAGTTGTAAACCCCAAACTTTTAAAAAATATCAGAGGGGTAGTAAGTTAGTGATGTCCCCATCTTTTGTGATAATAGGGGATATGTGTTATCATTTATAGCAGTATGCTAGAGAGATTCATGTAATTGTAATGATTTGGCATATGAATATAAATGAGCTTAATTCAGAAACGTGTTATAAAGTTATTCTTCTTGATGTTAAGAGAAATACTTAAGTGATATAACTGAATAATAATAAAATGAAAATTTGTGATGCAGATAATGGCACCAAGACGTAGAATAACTGTACCGGAAGAATCGATTAATGATGAGAGAGGACCAGTAGATCCGATATAGAGGCTTGTAGATTTGTTAGGAGAAGCTCTTAGGGGAAGAAATGAACCAGTACCACCCATTCCCCAGGCAGCTCCAGTCACAAACTTTAAAGATTTTAAAAGTGTAGGACCACCAAAATTTGTGGGAACGACTGACCCAATAATTGCGTAAACATAGATCAAAGAGATCGAGAAAGCTTTCACTATAGCTCACATGGGCGAAGATCAGAAGACGGTGTTTGCTACGTATATGATGAGGGGAGAAACGAACTATTGGTGGGAGGCTAATCAGCAGAGAGCTGGCGAAGGAACGATAACATGGGATAAGTTTAAGACATTATTCTTCGAGAATTACTTCCCAAAGAGCATGAAGAATCGAATGGAAGTGAAGTTCCTAGAGTTAAAACAGGGGGATATGACGGTGGTGCAATACGCAGCTAACTTTAATGAACTAGCGCGATTTGCAGAACACCAAGTTAGGGATGAGGAAAGGAAGGCGAGATGCTTCGAGCAAGGGCTGAAGTTGTGGCTGTATAATAAGGTATCAGTTCTCCAGATTGATTCCTTTGTGACGTTGTTAGAGAAGGCAATCATTGCAGAAGGTGACAGTGAGGCCTTAAGTCTATATCATAAGGAGAAGAAAAACCAGAACACTGGTAGTGAGTATCGTTGAGGAAGCAGTAACGGAGGGAGTAACTCCGGAAAGAGAAAATGGGAAAACAACAACAACAACAGAAACAATAATCAAGGTGGGAGTCACCAAGGAAACTTTAAGAAAAGGACTGAAGCTTGTAACAAGTGTGGGAGGACTCATCAGAGGGAGTTCTGGAAAGGAAAGAGCACGCATTATAATTGCGGCCAAGAGGGGCACGTATCCCCAAATTGCCCAAAACCAAAGAAGATCAGGGGATGTTTTGCTTGTGGATTAACAGAGCACCAGATAAAGGATTGCCCAAAGAAAGGAAATGGGGGAACTGGTAGAGGCCAAGGAGGAGGAAGCAAGTTAATGATTGGTGGACCCACGCAACCCAACCGATTAACCTCCAGAACCTTTAACATGACCGTCCAGGACGCAGTAGCTGCGAAGGACATGGTGTCAGGTATAATCCCAATCAATAATATAAATGCTTATGTATTATTTGATTCGGGTGCCACCTGTTCTTTTATATCTGAAGAATTTGCTACTAAACTTAGGACACTCCGAGAACGTTTAGAAGATCCTTTGAACATAGAAGTTGTGAATAAGGAAATAATCCCTGTAGAATACGTTTATCGAAATTATCACGCAAACATTAGAAAATATGAACTGAGCGTAGACTTGATTCCTATTAGACTGGAAGAATTTAACGTAATACTAGGAATGGATTGGTTATATAACCATGCGACGGTAATTAACTGTCAGAACAAGTGTGTGAACCTTCAGACTCTGAGTAAGTCTAAGGTAGTGTTTTAGGGTAGCTCATCACTTAAGCAATCGTGTTACGTTATGATGATGCAGGCCAAGAAATTGTTAAGGAAAGGATGTATAGGTTATTTAGCTTACATCGTAGATACTCGAAAGAAGGGAGTAGAAATTAAGAATATATATGTACTGAATGAATTTCAAGATGTGTTTCTGGATGATCTGTCTGGTCTTCCGCCAGACAGAGAAATCGAATTTGTAATAGACTTAGCACCAGGAACGGCACCGATTTTGAAAGATCCATATCGTATAACGCCGGTAGAAATGAAGGAGTTATTGGTACAACTTCAAGAGTTATTAGATAAGGGTTACATTCGACCGAGTGTGTCTCCTAGGGAGCACCAGTGTTATTCGTGAAGAAAAAGGATGGATCGATGAGGCTCTGTATCGATTATCGAGAATTGAACAGAGTAACGATCAAGAATAGATATCCGCTACCAAGGATAGACGACTTGTTTGATCAACTGAAGGGAGCGAATGTTTCTCGAAGATCAACCTACGGATGGGATATCACCAACTGAAAGTACAGGATGAGGACATACCAAAGACTGTGTTTCAAACCCGTTATGGACATTACGAGTTTTTGGTAATGTCATTTGGTTTGACTAATGCTCCGGCAGCATTCGTAGACTTGATGAATCGAGTTTTCAAGCCGTACTTGGATAAATTCATAGTAGTTTTCATCGATGACATTTTGATCTACTCGAAGATAGAGGAAGAACACGCCGAACATCTGAAGATTGTTTTGGAGGCACTTGTTGATCGATTTCACAATCAAAACATACGTGCAAGTATACACTGTCTACAAGTAATAAAGTGAAAGTAGAGTATCGTTCCCATGAGGAATTATTTAACAAAAATCACCAAGTACTAGTTCTTAACCAAACTAATTTTATTTAAACAATCGATTTAATGTTGTGAAATAAAATATATAATTAAACTACTACTACTACCACTAGTTGAAAATCAGGTTACGGAGATTTAAGATTACAACTTTACTTATTGTTTCACTTATATTAAAATACTTATTATTAATTATGCTCACTATTCTAGATTGTTAATCAGGAACTTATTAGTATTTATAACCATCTTTCGATGCACCACAAACATATTAATCCAAATCCACAGTTGATAGAATTGAATTAAACTCCCTAATTAACTAATTCACTATATTCCTATGTGAATTACAATTAAAAAAGATTTAAAGCACATGTTCCCTATTAGATTACACACGGTGTGAAGGCATATCCCTATCCTAAACACAAATTATGAATTCCAACACCATGCAGAAAATACAATCACATACTATTATGATCAGATCTAAATCTATATTTTATCTCCTAAATTCATATAAATTATCATGGTAATTGTTAGATAGACAATTAAACAATAAACACAAACCATAATAGACAATCCATAGAATAGATCATAGTAATTAACAAAGAAGTATACTAAAATAAGCTATGCCATAAGATCTATTGTAATCTTAAACAAAAGATTTAGTTCATGATTAATGAATTAAAACCAAGAATTCACAATTGAATAAATATTAAAAGACAAAAATAAGAGTAGAGTGAAGAATAAATCTATTGTCAGCAAATCTCCATCTTCCTCAAGCTCCTACTCTTGATCTTCAATGGTCTCCAAGTTGCTTCAATCTCCAAAACTAATAAGAACTAGGGTTTAGGTTCTAATCTAATGGAGTGTTTTATCTAATCCCATCTATATAATCCCCTTTATTTTATGTCTCACATCATGTATTTATAGGTTACAAGTCCAATTTTTAGCTTAGGAGCAAACCCAATCCAATTTGAAGTCAAAAAAGTATAAAAATTCGACCCAAAATGCGTCCCAACTTTTTTTGGCCCGACCCCAGCGCTGCTCACGGTGCTGGAAGACTGCCTTCTAGCGCCCTGGCACTGCAAATGAACTAAAAATGGGTGCCCCGGCACTGGGCCCTTTTTTGGAAATTTTCTACTGTGACATCCTATGGGAAAATGGCTATAACGTTTTCTTCTGAGCTCCGATTTCGAAGATTCAAGATGTTCCGGAAAGAGGAGACGTAGATCTAAAACTTTTATTCTTTGCATTTTTCGAAATAAGAGCTGGAGCAATGCTAAAATTCGCCCTGAAGTGACTGCTATGTAAATGGCAAGCCGAAAATGCGAATCTAGCAACCTCAAACGTCGATCCAAGTAACTTTTGTCCCAATTTCTACAAAACAACAGAAAACATTCATGAATAGATACAAACAATTAAAAACTTTCAAAAGATTAAGCTCAAATGCACTCAATTAATGGGTATAAAACTCACTCATCAAATACCCCCAAACTTAAACATTTGTTTGTCTTCAAGCAAAAACACAAAAGAACTAAAAATAAATAATCTAACTCAACTACATGAATGCATATGCATGATCTACTTCCTAATATACCTACGAACCCAGTAATAAATTAGTATGATATATAGCAACAGACCTCAAAGATACCAATGATACTCAAATAATATATCCAATCAATTCAAAGTCCATAACTCGAACCAGTTAGTCAATCCAAACCTGCCATCACCCATGTTGTGCGTGTGTGCTTGTTAACCATTCTAACCAACCAACAGTTCAAGATAATTACAAAACAAACTTCTTAGAAGGAAAATTTTATTTCTAATTTAATTACTTTTGTGAACATGACAACTTCGGTTAAAACTAAGCAATTACCAAGTCTAAGGGTAAATTCAGGATTTATTTATACTTTTATTCAACCACGAGGGCATTTTTGCTCTTTCTCGTGTTTTATTCATTTTTTATTTTTCTCATGGCTGTGCAATGTCTTATTCCCTTAGGCTTTTCAATGCTACCTTAACGAGCTTTCGACCAACGACTCCCAGACCATTAAGACCTTAAGGCGCTAGGTGTAAAGAAAATCCCATCGGGCTTACTTACTCAAGTAACAAAGGCTACAAAACTAGACAAGCATGCCACGGTGTTTATTCATTTTTTTTTCTTTTTCTGGATTTCTATTTTTTTTTCCTTTTCATCGTTTATTTTTTTTTCACTTTGTATATATATACCCCATAGATTCCCCCAAACTCAAGATTTTACGTCATTCCAACCTTTACCGCCAGTTCACTAATTTTCTTAAATTTTAACCAAGATTTTCCCCCAAAAACAAACTATGAAACCCTTGAACCAAGTGGATTAAAATAGTTAAACCTTAAGTGCTAACCGGTTACACAAGTTTCAGACAGGCTCAGATTATTATCATGATTAAAATTAGAACTCATCATCAATTATCAACATTGTTCAAGTTAGAATGCAAAACTAATCTTATCATAGGCCGAGCTAAGACCACACCAACCGATCGCACAGATTCATGCAAAAAAAATGCAATTATACTACCTGAACACATACTAATGCAACACATATATGCATATGCAATTAACTACCATGTATTATATGCAACCTAAAAAAACACACAATGATAACACATAAAAATAACGAACTACAATGCAAATAACTAACTATATGCAATACACCACTAAAATGCCCCCAAACTTAAACTAGACATTGTCCTCAATGGCTGAAATAGAAAAAAGTAAAGCAAAGGACTTCCCTAAAAATATAGCAATCTTCCTCCTTGTCCGCTAAGTTTGGAGAAAAGGCTAGGCACATGGAACAAATTGGGCACATCACTTGAATTTGACTTGAATAACCTGTAAATCCATTATAGAAACAATTTTATTAAATCTTAAATAAATGCAAATTCAAAGCTACTAATATAAAATCTAATAAAAAAACTAAAAATTAAACTTGGGTTGCCTCCCAATAAGCGCTTGTTTTATAGTCTCAGCCTGACTTCTTCAATTCTCTATCCAATTCCCCTACGAAAATTGAGGAACCCTCCATCCATCAGTAACAATGTCTCTTTTGAGAGATTCCCAATTGTAATGGTCATTGAATCAAAGTCACCTAGCATTCTCTTTTTAGATAGGATCCCCATTAAATACGACAAACAACTAGGTGCTTTCCCCATTGTGTTTGTGATCAGAGTGTGGCATGGATGCTTGTCAAACACAACAGGTTCTTCTTCTATCTTCCCTTTCTCATCCCACCATAGATCTAAAGTTGTGCTAGCTCTCATATCACATATAGCCTTGCCTATGACATGACTACCAATTGGGCACGGTCTTGCAAAACTGTCTGGATCCTTGAACTTTAGTGGAGAAGGTACATGGGTCACTATCAAAATTGGCTCATCTTTGTTGGAACTCAAAGTTAGATCTTCCCCGACTTCCTTTTCTTGGTCCCCAAGTGTCTCCTCTCTTTCAACATCTATATCATTTGGCACATCCGGTTGTAGATTTGGTTCGGGCTCGTCATCAGTGTTGAACTCCACATCATAGGGCCAAGTGTATTGAGAAAAAATGTTTGAGGCATTAAGTAGTTGTTCCATCTGGTTCGCAAAGTTTTGACTCGATATCTCTTGATTAATACTCCTCTCCTCACTTGAAGCTATGAACTTGGATATAATTTCCTCCAAATTGGAATGGTCTTCCTGTTGTAGTGGAGGTGGACACGAGAACTCCGGTGAGTATGTTGGACTTGGAGCATAAAATTGATCTTGATATGTATGGCTTCATGAAGAATCCGGGTGATACCCCCAATCCTGATAATTGTTGTTGGGATATACATAATTATTGGGGTAATCACCACCATACTGTACCAGCTCAAAATTGATGGCACATTGATGACTCAGATGATTTCCAGCACCATAATCACAAGTTACCGCCACACTTTGACGACGTTGTGTTGCAAAAGCGTCTAACCTCCTCGAAAGTGTCTCAATCTGTGCTGATAATGCAGAAAATGTCCCGAGCCCATCAATCTTCTCTCCCCTTGGCTGAGTTATTCTCGTATACGACCATTGATAATTAAATTCCGTCATGGTACCTGAAAAGAAAGAAAAAATAGAAAAAGAATTAAGTGAGATAAAAATAAATAAATAAAAAGTTTAAATTAAAACTAATTTGATAAAAATTAATATTGGTAAATATTATTAAATTAATTTCCCGGCAACGGCGCCAAAAACTTGTTGATCAATTTCACAATCAAAACATACGTGCAAGTATACACGGTCAACAAGTAATAAAGTGAAAGTAAAGTATCGTTCCCACGAGGAATTATTTAATAAAAATCACCAAGTACTAGTTCTTAACCAAACTAATTTTTTTTAAACAATCGATTTAATGTTGTGAATTAAAATATATAATTAAACTACTACTACAACCACTAGTTGAAAATAAGGTTACGGAGATTTAAGATTACAACTTCACTTATTATTTCACTTATATTAAAATACTTATTATTAATTATTCTTACTATTCTGGATTGTTAATCAGGAACTTATTAATATTTATAACCACCTTCTGAAGCATCACAAACATATTAATCCAAATCCACAGTTGATAGAATTGAATCAAACACCCTAATTAACTAATTCACTATATTCTTATGTGAATTACAATTAAAAAAGATTTAAAGCACATGTTCCCTATCAGATTACACACGGCGTGAAGGCATATCCCCATCCTAAATATAAATCATGAATTCCAACACCATGCAGAAAACACAATCACATACTATTATGATCAGATCTAAATCTATATTTCATCTCCCGAATTCATATAAATTATCATGGTAATTGTTAGCTAGACAATTAAACAATAAACACAAACCATAATAGACAATTCATAGAATAGATCACAGTAATTAACAAAGAAGCATACTAAAATAAGCTATGCAATAAGATCAATTGTAATATTAAACAAAAGATTTAGTTCATGATTAATGAATTAAAACCAAGAATCCACAATTGAATAAACATTAAAAGACAAAAATAAGAGTAGAGTGAAGAATAAATCTATTTTTAGCAAATCTCCATCTTCCTCAAGCTCCTACACTTGATCTTCAATGGTCTCCAAGTTGCTTCAATCTCCAAAACTAATAAGAACTAGGGTTTAGGTTCTAATCTAATGGAGTATTTTATCTAATCCCATCTATATAATCCCCTTTATTTTATGTCTCACATCATGTATTTATAGGTTACAAGTTCAATTTTTAGCTTAGGAGCAAACCCAATCCAATTTGGAGTAAAAAAAGTATCAAAATTCGACCCAAAACGCGTCCCAACATTTTTTAGCCCGACCCCAGCGCCCCAGCGCTGCTCACGACGCTGGAAGACTACCTCCTAGTGCCCCGGTGCTGCAAATGAACTAAAAAATGGGCGCCCCAGCGCTGGACCCTTTTTTGGAAATTTTCTGCTCTGACGTCCTTTGAGAAAATAGCCATAACATTTTCGTCTAAACTTTAATTTTGATAATTCAAGATGTTCCAGAAAGAAGAGGCGTAGATCTAAAACTTTCATTCTTTGAGTTTTTTGAAATGAGGGCTGGAGCATGCTAAAATTGACCCTAAAGTGGCTGCTATGTAAATGGTAAGCCGAAAATATGAATCTAGCAACCCCAAACGTCGATCCAAGTAAATTTTATACCAATTCCTACAAAACAACATAAAACATGCATGAATAGACACAAACACTTAAGAACTTCCAAAAGATTAAGCTTAAATGCACTCAATTAATGGGTATAATTAAAACTCACTCATCAGCACTACGAAAGGAGAAGATGTATGCAAAATTTTTGAAGTGTGAATTTTGGATGAAGAATGTTCAATTCTTAGGCCACGTGATGGATGAGAATGGAATCTCAGTAGACCCCGCAAAGGTCGAAGCAGTAAGTATTTGGGAACAATTGAGAACACCAACGGAGGTGAGGAGTTTCTTAGGGTTAGCTGGGTACTATCGAAGATTCATCGAAGATTTTTCTAAGATAGCAACCTCGTTTGTAACGCCCCCAAATTCAGGTACTTGAAACCCGAACTCAGTTTTTTACGATACCATTTCTGTGAGCGGAATAATACTAATAATAATAACAAAAATATAATTATCAAACTTAATTTACATTTATCAGAGTCTAATCCCAAGTACGCAACCTTTACTATAATTCTTTACATGATAGATAATGCATACCAGTGTCTTAATACAGTTTAACTATTACAAAAGATACCATTAAACATATTATGTTTTCTTTCCTTTTCACTTGTTCTTGGCCGAACCTTCTAGCTTTTCACACTTAGCTAAAAATATTTAAATTAAGCAAGGGTGAGCATTTGAGTGCCCAGCAAGTAATAACAATTATAAATATAATTAGTGGAAATAAATAAATGTTTTCTTTGTAAATCACTTCTACAACGAATTTATAGTTGTGAAGTAAACTGAACTGATAATAATAACATAACAATTCTATCTCAAAATTTTGAAACTACGTAATGACTATATATGGGGTTTAGTTGACATACTATGAACATTGTTTTTTTTTAAATTTTTGAATAGGTTTAACAGAACTTCATCTGCAAACCGTCATAACTTACGGGCGCGAGGGTGTACATCCCATGGACCTTGTATTGATCAATACTACATTGCAAGAACGATGTTATCGTTCACTCTGTCCGCCTTAGACGCATAAAAGTTTTCCCTTGATCGGGATGTTCATATTTAGTCTGGAATCCGAACCAAAACAATTTGATTGGATATAATAAGGTTTTATCATATTCAACGATATTTCTAAATCTGTGTCTAGCTGGGTCAAATAGCTTAGACGGCTTTATATATATATATATATATATATATATATATATATATATATATATATATATATATATATATATATATATATATATTTAACATGTGATTAAATACAATGATTATCCAAGTGGGGACACTTGTGTAACCATGTTTAGAAATTAACAAACAGAATATATATCCGAATTACCATATACTAACATGTTGATAAACAATGATCGGATATAGAATATATCACAATAGGGTTAATAATCTAGCATAATAATAATATAATTCTGAAACTTCTTACTCATGTCCATTACATAAAGGAAATGCAAAGGTAAGATACTTGCCTGGTCTGCTGCTTACACTAAGCAACTTAGTTTTATCTTTTATATCACAACCTATTATTATTCATAAAATTATTTTACTAATTAGAACAACATACTATAACACATAGCACTGCTTATTGTAGTCAGCACGTAACCTAATTACATTGTCACACATATTCAACAGTCATTGAATCACAAACAAACACATATACAGACAACTTATACTAGTCCAGATCAATTTCTGAAATATGTCGGTGTACCGACGGCTTTATCGAGTAATTATCGAGTCTAAGACTCTATCTTGTAGTTCAATATTAGTATCGGTCATATTATTTTTAAATGACTTATAATAATTTTTAAACATTTATTATAATAAATCATGAATTTTGAAACACTGGAATCATAATTAAATAATTTAAATATTAAACAATTCTATTATCATTAATATTAAATTATTAATGAAACCATTGCCAAAATATTAAAGTTATTTATAATAACTCAAACTATTTTTAAAGTATTAATATTACCCTTAAATGATTTTTAAAAGAATTAAAATCATTTTTAAATAATTATCATTAATATTAAAGTATTAATGTATTATTTATCAAAATATTAAAAGTCATTATGTATAACTTAAAATATTTTTAATTCATTTATATCCTTTTTAAATGATTTTTAAAGTAATAAAACCATTTTAAAACTATTTATTTAATATAATTATTAAATAAATCTAATATCATTGAATATTAAATTATTAATGAAATTTTTCTTTAAATATCAAAAGTTATAATTTATAACTTCAAATATCTTTAAACACTTTATTTTTATTTAAAATAATTTTTTTAATATAAAAATTATTTTTAAACTAATTTATTTAATATGAGTATTAAATAAATCTAATATCATTAATATTAAAATATTAATATTTTTCATGACAAAATATCAAAAGTTATATTTTATAACTTAAAATATTTTTATAACCTATATATAATTTTTATATAATTTTTAAATCATTAATTCTATTTTTTATCATTTATTTAATACATTTATTAAATAACTTAAATATCATTAATATTAATTTATTAATGAAATTTCATCACAAAATATTAAAAGTTATCAAAAATAACTTAATTTATTTTCTTATACCATAATATAATTTTAAATGATTTTTTTCATGTATTAAAATTATTTTTAAATAATTTATTTAATATTATAATTAAATAAATTAAATACTTTTAATATTACAAAAATATTAAATATTTATGAAATATATTCAAAATAATTAAAAACTAATTTTTGAATTTTAAAATAATTTTTAATAATTTATTTTGTACTTTTCATAATTAAAAACTAATTTTTTCTAATTATTTAATAAAAATAATTAATTTTAGAAATAAACTGTCACTAAAGACTGCCTATAGCGACAAAACCGTCGCTATAGGTGTTCTTCGTGTTCTTGGCCAAACCCAGAACCTTCAAGTCAGGGTTCGAGTTGCTAGGTTTGACCGGTTCTAGATCTACGGTTATCAAGATTCTGGGTTTACTAATTTGTTAATATTGTAGTATAACTATAATACTATCATTATCAATCGATATCATGGACATAACAAAACAGATCAAAGAGTTATATGCCCTCAAATCCCTTGTCAGAGCTGTTCTTCATTTCTGGGTTTTCCAGAAATGAAGAACAGTTCATATTGCCTTCTTTCGACCTTTATAACTAGCAACACATGAACTGGTTTCGTGATCTTAGGCTTGTAGGTTGTAGACAACATAACAACCTATAGATCCATTACAAAAGTTCACCATAACAACAACAAATAAAGCATATCTTGGTCGGTCAAACATTGTCAGAAAATTTGTCTAACCCGTTTCTGGGTTTTTCACAGAAACTCAAAACAGTGCGACTCGTCTAGTTTGACCACTCATTAAATCCAACACGTTTGTTGTTTAAGAGATCTAAAAGTATAAATATAAAGTCCATATATCGGGCTATAAAATGGATATCATAACATAAACATATCACATAACACCTGACATATATAAGCATTCTAAAACGTTGTCAGACACTGCTATTTGATTTCTGGGTTACCCAGAAATCAGCCGGTCAAGCTCGGTCAACGATGTTTGACCAAGAATAACTTTCAATCTACAATTGATCTGGCTTTGAATCAAGTTCCAGATGAAAGATCACATAACAAACTACATGTTTAAACCTTTAAATAGCAAAAACACATAATATATAGATTAAGATCTACAGCCTCTGACATTTGTTGTCAGAACACAAAAAGAAATTTTTTTAGATTTTTGAAAACACCAATTTCGTGTAATTAAATGTTATGGATCTATCAAATACCAACCCAGATCATCTATAGACACTTCATACAACATATTTAACACAAAAATTTTAACATCTAACACAACATACAAGATCAGATTGTAAGATTAGTTTTATACCTTCACATGAGCAAATTTTGATTCTATGTTTCTGATTTGTTATTGGTGATCGTGGGGCTATAATAAAGGACTGAAATGCTATAACTTTTCGTGTGTTTGAAGAGGTAGAGACTTGGTTGAGTGTATGAGAGAAAATGAGGCAAATAATGCACTTTTCTCTCTCTAATATATATATATATATATATATATATATATATATATATATATATATATAAAGCTAGATGCATGGAATGGCTGATCAAATGGCTGATGGCTGTCAATAAAGAGCACATGGGGTTGTTGGATTTGGTCACCAACTTCCCCTATTGTCAAAACCAACAATTTAGCCTCAATTACATAAGAGGGGAATTTTTGTCATTTGGTTTATAAAAATAGTGACACAATTGTAACTTGTCCAACCCTTAGGGTTTGACCCTTAGGGTTTGGCATAAAATAAAATAGAATTGCTAATTAGGGTTTGCACCAAAAATTTAGTTTCTAAAATTATAAATTATAATTCACTAATTAGATTAGGTTTACCACTTATATAATTTGAAGAATTTGATTAAGAATTTTCTAATTATAATTAATCTCGCTAATTTAGCAATTAGGACAACAGTTAGAAAATTAGGGTTCTTAATTTAATAATTTGGGTTTCTAACTTTTGAAATTAGGGTTTATAAATATTAATTAGGGTTTCAAAAATTAGGGTTTTCCTAATTAACTTTAAATTCCATAATCCTTATCCTTAATTACGATAATACAATTTCAAAACATTCTCGAACTCGTAATGGAGTTTTAAATTAGGGTTTCACAAATTTAATGTTAGGGCTTGGTCATGATACATTAAAACTGAACAACCATTAACAGTCCACACACATATACAATACATATTTATAGTACTGAAAAATCAAAATATGATTAATATTATAATAAATATCATTAATCACATAACATAACTACTAGACATATTTTAAAGTCTCATTTGACTTCAAACTAGGGTTTATCAGTAACATTAAAATTGTTCCATCAAAACTGATCCTCACATTAACCTTACACATATAGCATACCTAATTATAACACTGAAAAATAATAATATAATATTATTATTCTCATTCCTTGATTAAAATCCAAAATTAGGATTTTGGGATTCCATATCTGATTTTAACTGTCATATATAACATTAATAATTAAGTTAAAAATAAATAACTTAATTAATCTAAAATAAATTCATATAATAAAATATAATAATTATTATAATAATTCTATAATCCTTTCATATATTATTTAAATAATATAATAATCATGTTCTCATGAAAAATAATTAATAAAAATATTTTTACTGTAAAAATTAATTATTATAGGAATATAATTTATAATGATCAATAATTCTAAAATAAAATTATTTGCAAACATTCATGTAATAAATATATTTTTATTTATTACAATAATTACATAAGCTTTATCTTGTACAAATCCTCATCCTTAAAATTAAAAAAAAAATTATACGTAAAATTTCTGATTTAATTATATAGAAAATATCGGGTTATTACATCGTTGACCAATTTGACAAGGAAGACGATAAAGTTTGCATGGACAGAAAAATGTGAAGAAAGTTTTCAGGCGTTGAAGAAGAGATTGAGCGAAGCGCCTGTGTTATCACTTGGTTGTGTGTTATCACTTGGTTGTGTGGTTGTGCGCCTGTGTTATCACTTGGTTGTGTGTTTTCAGGAGTTTGCAGGAAATTTTGTGGTGTATAGTTACGCATCACACAAAGGACTTGGCTGTGTGCTTATGTAACACGGCAAAGTCATTGCGTATGCATCACGACAACTAAAGGATTATGAAAAACGATACCCTACTCACGACTTAGAGTTAGCGGTAGTAGTTTTTACGTTGAAGATATGGAGGCATTATTTGTACGGAGAGAAATGTGAGATATACACAAACCACAAAAGTCTGAAATATATCTTCACACAAAAGGAGTTGAATATGCGTTAGAGAAGGTGGTCGGAATTGATTAAAGATTATGACTGTGATATTCTTTATCACCCGGGGAAGGAAAACTTAGTTGTCGACGCTCTGAGCATGAAAGTAAGGGAGAAATTGTTTCAATTGACAACTCAGGAAGAGTTAATAAGAGAAATGGAGAAATTGGAAATAGAGGAAAAGGGACCTGAGAGGTCTGAAGAGAAGTTATTTGTAATGGAAGCTTGTCCGACATTGTTGGATAAAGTAAAAGAAGCACAGGAGAAAGATGAAGAATGTGAGAAGATCAGAAAAAGGATTACAGAAAATGAGGAAGAGAAATTTTGTGAAACCCCAGATTTTATGAATAAAGATTTAATTTTTTCGAAATATTTTTTTTAATATTATGGTGTGAATTTGAGATAATGTTATAGTTGTGGGTAGTATTTATAAATTTTGTAAAGTATGCAAGTTGTTATATTATATTCGATTGGTCGGGGAATATTATTTTTGTCGGGAAATATTCGTACGACGACACAATTATTGGTGGACCCCACAACGAAATTATTGTCGGATTGAGAAAACAACAAAAATATTTTATTAAAAATAACGACGAAAGTTTTACCGTTGATACTGTTAAACTACTCGGTAGTAAAAGTACAGTAATACGTGTGGTTGCATAGTAGCATACGGTATTGATTATTGAGGCTTACGTGATTAGTCACTCAGTTTGATTCAATTATTGTCAAGTAATAATATGAATTATTTAGCGATAATGAAGTTTTGTTTTATTTGTATTATTAACGTAATAAAACATAAACATCTTTTTATATAAAACAGAATACTTTATTAAAGTTATTCTATAAATAGAATATATTATATTTTATTTAAAAGATTTTTCTTTAAATATGGACCGTCAGATTAAAGTAAATTAATCTGGACCATTCATGGATTAGTTACTATGCATTTCATTTTCCTATAAATAGAAGCTCATTCCTTCATTATTTTTTTACGAATTCACTGAACTCTAGAGAGAGAAACTATAGAGAGAAAGATGAAAAGTATTCTACTACTTAACTACTTTATTTTAGTTCTTCTTTAAAACGGTAAGGGATATTATTTGTTGTACCCGTAAGGGGTGTTATTCTTTCTTATTCATGAAGAGAACTGTTGTTATTCCATTTCTTATTATTCTGTTAGAATAACCTGTATATGCGGTCTACCCTATACTTGGTGACATTCTTCTGTTATTCTGTTGGAACATCATGTCTGTGTGTTTTACACCGGACCTGGTTCCGTTTTTATTATTGTTCTGTTGGAACATCCTGTCTGTGTGTTTTACACCAGACCTGGTTTCGTCTTGTTATTATTCTGTTGAAACATCCTGTCTGTGTGTTTTACACCGGACCTGGTTCTATTATTTATTATTCTGTCGGAATATCATGTCTGTGCGTTTACGCCGAACCTGGTTTCATTATTTATTATTCTGTCAGAATATCCTGTCTGTACGTTTACGCCGGACCTGGTTCCATTATTTATTATTCTGTTAGAATAACTTGTCTGTGCGGTCTATCGCATGCCGGGTGATTTCTTTTGTTATTCCATTCTTTATTATACTCGGTTGGTTAAGTTTTAACTTCTATACTCCATGAAATTAGTGGAATATCTTTGATATTTGCGCTTCATCTAGTATCTTTTCATGGAAATATTCTTTTAAGTATTCTTGAATTTTACTCTACACAAAAGTATCATGTTGACAATTTGGACGTTATTGGTTCCTGGACAAATTAATTCTTAAACTTGTTTTATTGAATTCTTATATCATTGTCATCATCCTCATGCTTATATTATGTTGAAAGTCATCTGTGGCCTGTAGTGCATAGATGGACTTGGTATGATTATGACCAGGGATTATTCGGTATAATCATAACCGTAATGTTACAAATGATGTGAAAAAAATTCTCATTGGCCCATAGTGCATTGATGGACAGTTTTTGGTATGATTATGGCTATGGATTCTCTTTGGCCGTAGTGCAGAGATGAATTGTTTTATGGCATGATCAGGACCGTTGATAAAAATATGATTATCTTTAGCCATAGTGCATGGATAATTCGTGGTCATGATACTAAAGAATATCCTTGGCCTTAGTGCAGGGGTGATTCGATTATGTGGATTATTTATTAAGCTGAGTCCCAGCAATAAAAGTCATGAAAAACCTTTTAAATCATAAAAGATAGTAGATTTTATTCTCTACTTGACTCTTTTAATGGATTGCCTGATCCGCTGCAGTTAAACTTGATGTCTATTGTATTTTATCAGTTTAACATTGTTGAAGACTAATGATAATTTATTCTGCATTATCTTAGTCATAATATTTCTTACTGGGCTAGTTGAGCTTACCCTTTCTTTCACGGTTCTCTTCAGGAAATGAGAATATAGCTGGGACGAGTCAAAAAACGGAGTGATGGACCAGATGATAGCATTAGTAGTCCTCACTATTCTATGTAATAGTGTGATAATAATTGTAATGTGGACTCCTTTTGAGTATGGATACTCTCTAGAAGACAATATGTGTATTCAAACTCACAGTTTATGTTCTGTTGTATTGTACACGACAGTTGTATTATTAAGTTGTATTTGAATTCTGTACCATGTATCTGGCGACTCAAGATGGGTGATGTTTACCTAATTTTGGGGGCGTCACAAATTTCGAATAGATAAAGACGGTATCTTAAGATTCGAAGGAAGGGTCATGAGGCACACAATACGAAGTATTCCGTTCATCCGGGAGGCACTAAGATGTACCGAGACTGGAGGCAACATTTTTGGTGGCCCAATTTGAAACGGGAAGTCGTAGAGTGCATTAGTAGATGTTTGAATTGCCAGCGCGTATAAGCAGAGCATCAGCGGCCGAGTGGTTTACTACAACCGTTGGAAATACCAGAGTGAAAATGGGAGCATATTACGATTGATTTCATGGTAGAACTTCTAGTTATGCGAAAAGGTTATGATGCCATTTGGGTCATCGTGGATCAACTTACACAAACTGAACATTTTCTACCGATCAAGATCCGCTACAGTTTAAATCAGTTAGTGAGTCTGTACGTAAAGGAGATTGTTTCACGACATGGAGTGTCGGTGTCAATTGTCTCTGATCGAGACCCGCGCTTCACGTCAAATTTTTGAAAAAGCTTGCAAGAGAGGATGGGAACACAGTTGAGGATGAGTACCGCTTATCACCCTTAGACAGACGGACAAAGTGAGTGAACTACACAAACGCTAGATAACATGCTTAGGACTTGCGTGATGCACTTCAAGGAAAATTGGGACGACCACCTACCCTTAGTCAAATTTGCGTATAATAATAGTTACCATGCGAGTATCGGCATGCCATCGTACGAAGTTCTTTACGGGAGAAAGTGCAGAACGCCATTATGTTGGGACGAAGTCGAAAAGCGACGAATACTCGGACCAGAGTTAGTACAACAAACCGCAGATGTGGTGACAGTAATAAGAGTCAAACTAGTAGCAGCTCAAGATCGCCAGAAGAAATACGCAGACTTGCATCGACAAGGTTGAGACTATAAAGTCGGCAGTTTTGTTTTCTTAAAGGTATCTCCATGGAAGGGAAAGATCCGTTTCGGCAAGAAAGGAAAGTTAAGTTCAAGATTCATAGGACAGTTCGAGATACTGAAGCGAGTGGGCGAAGTGGCATACAAAGTTGCATTACCACCCGAGTTGGAGCACATTCTCAACGTGTTCCACATTTCCGTGTTGCGATCGTACAAGGCCGACTACAAGCACGTGATTTCTTACGCGCCCATTCAAGTGGAGAAGAACTTGGCATATAAAGAAATTCCTGTCCAAATACTAGACAGCAAAGAGCAAACCTTGAGAAATAAAATTATTTCCTCTATAAAAGTACATTGGCGTAACCACGATGTCGAGGAGGCAACGTGGGAGTTAGAATATTGGATGATGAGGGATTATCCCCATCTATTTGTGTAACCTTGTAGGAATTCCGGGACGAAATTTTTATAAGGGGGGAGGATGTAATACCTAAGAATTTCCATATATTAATAAATAGATATATTAGTGGAAATGAGTATTTAATTGAATAGAAATGATTTCGTGTTATGAGACGAGTTAACTCAATTATATTAAAGTGAATAATTATAATAAGTGAGAAAATGTGGAGTTGTAATTAACTCATTGAAAGCATGGTGTGGCACAGTGATGGAAAATATTAATAATGATATTAATCGACGAATGAATTATTAAGTGAACAATTAATTTATATTAATTGTTAATTGTTATTGTAGAACATTAATTAATTGTTAATGGTGATTAATTAATGATATGTGATTGTTATTGTTAGATATATAATAAGTAACGTGTCTATAAATATAATAAGATTTATATTTATTTACTATACGTGATAGATAATTAATTGTTATAAAGATCAATGATTACATTAATCATTAAGGAATGGATTAATTAATATTATTGTTAATTAATCAATAAGAGGAATAATTTATTTATTTGACATAAAACAAATAAGTAAGTTATTAATATAATAAGATTATATTGACTGTTATATGCAAGTGTGCAATAATTAAATATATAAAATATATAGAATACAACTATATTATATAATGTAGCGCAACACTTATGTGACTATATTATATATAACTACCATATATTAAGATTTATTAAACTATATTGTATGATCAATGTGATTGAACCTATTGGAAGCTATATAGTTAAGTAGAAGAAATTATAAATAATTACTAATGTGACAATAAATATGTGTTGAGCTGTAAAATATGTACTCTAGCAAAGAATTACAAATTATTTCAATAAATGAGCCTAATTGGAATAATAAAGTTGTAAGGAAATATTGAATTATCAGGGACCAATTAAATTGAGCCCATACATGTTATAAACATTAATTGGACTAGATTAATGTACATGGATTATATGATATGGATATATATATATAATCCCTAACATCCCTTATGTAGTAGCATTAACACATTAAAATTATATTTTAGAAGTCTAAAGAAACTAAGCTAGGCAAATTAATCACGTTACTAAGAATTGAGAAGCTAAGTTGAGCAATCATTACATGAACAGTGGAATATCTTTGATATTTGCGCTTCATCTAGTATCTTTTCATGAAAATATTCTTTTAAGTATTCTTGAATTTTACTCTACACAAAAGTATCATGTTGACAATTTGGACGTTATTGGTTCCTGGACAAATTAATTCTTAAACTTGTTTTATTGAATTCTTATATCATTGTCATCATCCCCATGCTTATATTATGTTGAAAGTCATCTGTGGCCTGTAGTGCATAGATGGACTTGGTATGATTATGACCAGGGATTATTCGGTATAA
Organism: Panax notoginseng; assembly: GCA_016801055.1. Lineage (NCBI taxonomy): Eukaryota > Viridiplantae > Streptophyta > Magnoliopsida > Apiales > Araliaceae > Panax > Panax notoginseng. The sequence goes on from CM029018.1 coordinate 100,836,993, forward strand.
TCATAACCGTAATGTTACAAATGATGTGAAAAAAATTCTCATTGGCCCATAGTGCATTGATGGACAGTTTTTGGTATGATTATGGCTATGGATTCTCTTTGGCCGTAGTGCAGAGATGAATTGTTTTATGGCATGATCAGGACCGTTGATAAAAATATGATTATCTTTAGCCATAGTGCATGGATAATTCGTGGTCATGATACTAAAGAATATCCTTGGCCTTAGTGCAGGGGTGATTCGATTACGTGGATTATTTATTAAGCTGAGTCCCAGCAATAAAAGTCATGAAAAACCTTTTAAATCATAAAAGATAGTAGATTTTATTCTCTACTTGACTCTTTTAATGGATTGCCTGATCCGCTGCAGTTAAACTTGATGTCTATTGTATTTTATCAGTTTAACATTGTTGAAGACTAATGATAATTTATTCTGCATTATCTTAGTCATAATATTTCTTACTGGGCTAGTTGAGCTCACCCTTTCTTTCACGGTTCTCTTCAGGAAATGAGAATATAGCTGGGACGAGTCAAAAAACGGAGTGATGGACCAGATGATAGCATTAGTAGTCCTCACTATTCTATGTAATAGTGTGATAATAATTGTAATGTGGACTCCTTTTGAGTATGGATACTCTCTAGAAGACAATATGTGTATTCAAACTCACAGTTTATGTTCTGTTGTATTGTACACGACAGTTGTATTATTAAGTTGTATTTGAATTCTGTACCATGTATCTGGCGACTCAAGATGGGTGATGTTTACCTAATTTTGGGGGCGTCACAAATTTCGAATAGATAAAGACGGTATCTTAAGATTCGAAGGAAGGGTCATGAGGCACACAATACGAAGTATTCCGTTCATCCGGGAGGCACTAAGATGTACCGAGACTGGAGGCAACATTTTTGGTGGCCCAATTTGAAACGGGAAGTCGTAGAGTGCATTAGTAGATGTTTGAATTGCCAGCGCGTATAAGCAGAGCATCAGCGGCCGAGTGGTTTACTACAACCGTTGGAAATACCAGAGTGAAAATGGGAGCATATTACGATTGATTTCATGGTAGAACTTCTAGTTATGCGAAAAGGTTATGATGCCATTTGGGTCATCGTGGATCAACTTACACAAACTGAACATTTTCTACCGATCAAGATCCGCTACAGTTTAAATCAGTTAGTGAGTCTGTACGTAAAGGAGATTGTTTCACGACATGGAGTGTCGGTGTCAATTGTCTCTGATCGAGACCCGCGCTTCACGTCAAATTTTTGAAAAAGCTTGCAAGAGAGGATGGGAACACAGTTGAGGATGAGTACCGCTTATCACCCTTAGACAGACGGACAAAGTGAGTGAACTACACAAACGCTAGATAACATGCTTAGGACTTGCGTGATGCACTTCAAGGAAAATTGGGACGACCACCTACCCTTAGTCAAATTTGCGTATAATAATAGTTACCATGCGAGTATCGGCATGCCATCGTACGAAGTTCTTTACGGGAGAAAGTGCAGAACGCCATTATGTTGGGACGAAGTCGAAAAGCGACGAATACTCGGACCAGAGTTAGTACAACAAACCGCAGATGTGGTGACAGTAATAAGAGTCAAACTAGTAGCAGCTCAAGATCGCCAGAAGAAATACGCAGACTTGCATCGACAAGGTTGAGACTATAAAGTCGGCAGTTTTGTTTTCTTAAAGGTATCTCCATGGAAGGGAAAGATCCGTTTCGGCAAGAAAGGAAAGTTAAGTTCAAGATTCATAGGACAGTTCGAGATACTGAAGCGAGTGGGCGAAGTGGCATACAAAGTTGCATTACCACCCGAGTTGGAGCACATTCTCAACGTGTTCCACATTTCCGTGTTGCGATCGTACAAGGCCGACTACAAGCACGTGATTTCTTACGCGCCCATTCAAGTGGAGAAGAACTTGGCATATAAAGAAATTCCTGTCCAAATACTAGACAGCAAAGAGCAAACCTTGAGAAATAAAATTATTTCCTCTATAAAAGTACATTGGCGTAACCACGATGTCGAGGAGGCAACGTGGGAGTTAGAATATTGGATGATGAGGGATTATCCCCATCTATTTGTGTAACCTTGTAGGAATTCCGGGACGAAATTTTTATAAGGGGGGAGGATGTAATACCTAAGAATTTTCATATATTAATAAATAGATATATTAGTGGAAATGAGTATTTAATTGAATAGAAATGATTTCGTGTTATGAGACGAGTTAACTCAATTATATTAAAGTGAATAATTATAATAAGTGAGAAAATGTGGAGTTGTAATTAACTCATTGAAAGCATGGTGTGGCACAGTGATGGAAAATATTAATAATGATATTAATCGACGAATGAATTATTAAGTGAACAATTAATTTATATTAATTGTTAATTGTTATTGTAGAACATTAATTAATTGTTAATGGTGATTAATTAATGATATGTGATTGTTATTGTTAGATATATAATAAGTAACGTGTCTATAAATATAATAAGATTTATATTTATTTACTATACGTGATAGATAATTAATTGTTATAAAGATCAATGATTACATTAATCATTAAGGAATGGATTAATTAATATTATTGTTAATTAATCAATAAGAGGAATAATTTATTTATTTGACATAAAACAAATAAGTAAGTTATTAATATAATAAGATTATATTGACTGTTATATGCAAGTGTGCAATAATTAAATATATAAAATATATAGAATACAACTATATTATATAATGTAGCGCAACACTTATGTGACTATATTATATATAACTACCATATATTAAGATTTATTAAACTATATTGTATGAAGCAATGTGATTGAACCTATTGGAAGCTATATAGTTAAGTAGAAGAAATTATAAATAATTACTAATGTGACAATAAATATGTGTTGAGCTGTAAAATATGTACTCTAGCAAAGAATTACAAATTATTTCAATAAATGAGCCTAATTGGAATAATAAAGTTGTAAGGAAATATTGAATTATCAGGGACCAATTAAATTGAGCCCATACATGTTATAAACATTAATTGGACTAGATTAATGTACATGGATTATATGATATGGATATATATATATATAATCCCTAACTTCCCTTATGTAGTAGCATTAACACATTAAAATTATATTTTAGAAGTCTAAAGAAACTAAGCTAGGCAAATTAATCACGTTACTAAGAATTGAGAAGCTAAGTTGAGCAATCATTACATGAACAGTAACTCACTCTATAATACGTGAACACAAGTCGCTAGTTGAAGCTAGAATAGCAGTGATGATGGCTATGGAGGTGGGCAGTTGGCCAACTCTTCTTTACCCAACATTTCCTTTCATTTTCCATTGAATCAAACCTTGGTGTAAAGCAATTGACTGGGTATGCATTTCTCTATATAAGCAACTTCATTCTTTTCATTCTCTGTTACTTGAAATTGTTTGCTAAGTGTGAACTGAGAGTGTGAATTGCTGAGCATTGAGGAAGGTATAATTAGAGTAGTGAGGAGTCCAATTCAAGCTTCAAGAGGTATAAAATCCAGTATTGTGTTCTTGAGCTTCAGTTTTGTCAAAAAATTTCAGTTGTATGAAATCTCCATTAATTGATGTAGAATAGCATGCCATTGTGTTATCTGGGTTTGTTTGCATGACTAGGAGCTATATAGTGAGTTTGAACTCAGGTTAGATGTTGGTTATGTTGGAGCTCTGCAGAAGCAGAGTCCTAATTCTTCATTCTGATTGAAGTGGCGCGGCCGCGCCACTTCTATAGTACATGACCGCGCGACCGCGTAAGCTGCCAGTCCTGTGTGCTGATTTTTGTGATCTTGCATTTATCTGAGCTTGCTATGTTAGCTAGTATATGCACATAAACCACCTTAACACATGGAATGAAGATGTTATGTATATAGTAAGCCATGTTGGTTGATTTTAGTATAAACGTTCAAAGAAAACTTTAAGATTTGGGAAAATAGAAATTTTGAACTTGGGGTAATGTATATTCTGATCTTACAAGCATGTTAGTATGGTTTTGAAATGCATGTCAGACATACTAACTTACGTATATGGATTTTGTAAAGAAGCATGATCATGTTGGACTTATTAGTAAGCTTTACTAATGAAAATACGAACTTTGAACGTAAATATTAACATGCTACTTTGAGAGTTAGAATCTGATATTTATGAACATATTTGATTATACTCTTAGACTCACTCATGTATCATAAATGTATACATACCATTCTTGGTTTCGTAATTCAAGTGAAGCATAAACGAAGCATATTTTCGAACCAAAACGATGCTAATTACACATATGTGATATGAATACTCACAAGCATGTCTTATATGAGTTATATGACTACTTTATATGTTTAAGAATCAAGAATGTTAGACTTTGTGGTTTTATAACCTTGAATGGCCTTAACTTATTGAGATGTTCAACTTAGAACCATATTATGAAAGAAGGGACCTAGATTGAACTTGAGAGATACGAAAGGACCCTTGACATGTTAATATATGTTATGTGTGTAAGGATGGGCAAGCTACTAGGCCAAGCAAGTGATTGCTCAGCCTTGGTTTAAACTAGGAGCCGCATCGCGCGTCTCCCTAGTATAAATCAAGCGCAGCCATGCCCTTCTGCAGACTTAGAAAGTGACTTTTCTGATTTTTGAAATGTGTAGCATGCTAGTATAACTTCATTATTCTTATTTCTGTCCATGACACACTGACAGAGGTAACCTTGCATGTTAACACCTATCTTAGCTTGAATTGACAAGGTGTTTTTAAAAGATGAAGTCTAACGATAGTTCCGAGTTACGTAATAACATACGTATAAGATTTCATAATTGAGTCATATGTGTCCACTTGAGCTATATATCAAGTTTGTTTATCGAATATGTTTAACTAATGGGCATCCTATGCATATAATACACTATAATAGGATTCAAAAGTGTTGGTTAAATTACGTGGATAGACTACGCTTAAGGAAAGTATCCTAAACCCTTGCATTACTTTATTCGACGAATGTCGTAAGAAAACCTTATCTCTTTGAATGCAAGTTATCTTACTTTCTCGTTCAATTGAGCTAGTTTGTTTAAACTCTTGTGAAAAACTATTATTCATGATGAACTTGGTATTGTTCCTGAATATTAAGAAAGTGTCAATGTCATTTGATTCGGCTAGACTATATGCATGTTTATAAAACTGTCCAAACCAATTGACTGGTGTGAAAATCTTTAAAACTTAGTCGAACAACCCTTATGGTAAGGGGAGTGTTTATTGTTGGAAGCCCCAACACACGCGTGAATATTACTGTGATGTTATGCATAACATAGAGTATTGTAGACTGATCATCTATCGTACTTGATTCTTTTGGGTTATCAGTTTAATATTGGCAATTCTAGTAGATGTTCAATAGTCCTTGGTGACTGCTCAGTATAAATTATTTTATCCAGTTGGATACGTTGATAGCCTTTGAATTCATATATATCTGTTGATCTATATTGAATTATCATTTCATATTCCAAGGATTTGATTCAAAAATTGTTGATATTTGTTATTCATGATATCATTCTGAAACCCTGAACGATCTTAGAGATGATACTACGATATTTCAAACTTGTGTTATAAAACTCTTTACCCTTGTTGTATATTACTTGTTGGGCAATTTGTGCTCATTCTTGCTTATTTACAACCTTTCAGTTAAGGCGGAACAGGGAAGTGTCTCTAGGAAAGACAAGGGCAAGGGCAAGGCTACCGACTAGCTTGTTCCTTTATGTTTAAAATTGTTATGTTGTATTAAGACTGTCTTCAGACTATGTTTAAGCTTAAGTAGGATTATGTAATAAGTTTTTATTCGATATTATTATGTAATCTATTAAGTACTGTAGGTTGCGAGATCTGGAGGAATAATTATAATAAATCATTGTATATTATTCTAAATTGGATTTTTCGCTATGAATGTGTAATTCTAGTTATTATTGTATTACCATGAGCACGTGATGAACCGAATTCGAGTGACCAAGTGGCGGTCCGAATTTGGGGGCGTCACATGTACCATGTATTGCGCACAAACATCTAAATGCATTGCATAATTAATTCCCCTATAAATAAGGTTGTTCTTCTCAGTTTTAGAGTACAAGTTTGCACCAAAGAAAGTTTGGGTTGGATAACTTCAAGGGTAATTTAGGGTTTAACAATCATCAACTAAAGATTAGTTGAATCAACAAAGTTCAATATCATTTCGAATGATCAATAACAACATAATGTGGAATAATTATGAATCATAGGTGAACCAACACTATATGTATCGAAGTCAGACTTAGATATAAACTAGAAAGCATAAGCATTGAGTAATAAAAGAAACCTTGCTTGAACAATATTAAGCTAAGGTTATAATATTGTCGAATAAAGAATTGAATTATTAAACATGCATTAATGAATAATAAGCTGAGAACGAAACTTGCTCAATGTATCAATAGTACTTGTACAACCTTAAAAGTAGCGTTAGAGAACTTGCTAAAGTAAAGTTTAGGGGTAAAGAACTTGCCTTATGCATAAGCTATAATTTACAACTCACGTTCATCTACACATATTATTAGAATCACAACATCTATTAGATACACTAACATCCACTTTCCAAGTTAAATTTCACTTTAGTTGAACTTGTTATTTTAGTACAAGTTTCATATCACTAATACTACATACACTTCAGAGTCACAAGTCTTAGAATTACAACACTTAGTCACCCACTCTAGATTTTAATAAATTACAACGTAAGTTTTCATGACTTACTAATTTTTTACAACTTTGAAATTATCACATACATGATACAAATCTGTTATAATAACTTTATTACATGTTCATCACATTAACATTTCATTAGACTAGGTTACAATGGGTGTTTTTAAAGTCTGCATCATCAACAGACTTCACTACTTCTGTTCTGGGTATGGCACAGTTGTGCGGCGTTTAACCTTCGAACCAGCGCAGCTGCGCCGTTTCTGACCTTGACACCAGCGCAACTGCGCTAATGCGCAAACAGAAACTACACAGTCAGTTTATATACTATGTTCAGTCCAACTATCACGAATTTCATCAATAAATTAGAAAATTATACATACCCAAATGATATAGACTTCATATACACATTACCCATCATATATATACTGATTTGGAATAATTAAACAACAACTACAAACAAATTTATTCCTTTGAATTCCATGTTTTTACAAAAACTCCATTTTTGATATCCTTAGCAAAAATTAACACTGAAGTCTCATTACTACACCAAATTAACTCATTCAAATTGTGTTTTTTTCGTTTCTTAATGAATTAACTCATTCAAGACTCAATTTACAGTCTAGCTCACAAACCAACTATCAATTTTTTGGACTTTCACAAGCCATATACATACACACATTCACTGTAATCAGTTTTTCTTATTTTTTTTTAAACGTAATTAGTATACTAAATTCTTGTCTAGATGCTAGTTATAATCATCACAATTACATGTACACACAATCAACATTTTATATACCAACAATTTATCAAAGTTGTGTTTACAAAGAATTTGAAATTCAAGAACATAAAGCTTTCATATACGGAACATTAAAGTTTTAAAAATTATACCTTCAATCGCTTGAATAATCCTTGATAGAACACAGAGAATTGCTTTGGAATTCACAGGAAACCGTTCTCCTCTCTCAAACTCTCTCTATTTATCTTTTCTCTGTATTATTCCTCTCCTCTACTCTCAAGTCAAGGCCAAACCTTACGTAAAATAAAACAGACGCAATAAACCAAACCAAAACGTATAAAACTGACGTACTATTAAATATACTAATTATGTATCAGTTATAAAAATATTTAATATTTTTTTATTTTTTTATTTTTTTTATTTTTTTATTTTTTTATTTTATTTTTTAAATTCAAAAGCCATAAGGTTTTGTTTGGCAAAACACTTTTAAAATAAAGACTTAATATTCCTTAAGCCTAGTTTGGTAAATCCATTTAAAACTACTTTAATTTATTTTAATAAATTATTTATAGTATAGTTTATTGTCCCAAATTATTTATTTGGATTTCCATATCCAATCTTAATTAAATAAAATTAATTACAACATATTTAAATAAATTCTCCACTTAACCAATTACCACAAAATTATAATTTTCATTATAATTTTATTTAATAAATAACATATCACTTTAATTACTAAATTAAATTAAAGTAACATTATAGCAAATCATATAATTAAATTAGAGTATTATCTCATAAATTTAATTCTTTAATTCATCACTCTTTTATCCAATTGAGTTAATTTTTATAACTCATGAATTATTTATTTACCAATAAATAATCCAACAAATATCTACTAAACAACAAAAATATCAATTAAACATATTTATTTAATTCAATAAATATTTAAAATTATAATTGAAATTCTGGATTGTTACAGGGAGCGAAAGGGAAAATTAGAGAGAGAGAGAGAGAGAGGGAGTCGGTTTTAGAGAGAGAAATAGGCTAGAACTTACTCCTAATTGCTGTAAATCTCAGTTATAAACACTCATATATATATATATATATATATATATATATATATATATAAACTCATACATATCAAGTTTTAATATTTGAAAATCGAGTTTAAAGGCGCCTAAAGCCGTTCGATAGCCAATCTCGTGCCAGACTATAAGATCTCTTCAGATCTGCTTCTTTTTCTTGCTTTACTATATGTATAAGTGTTTTATATATATAGATCTGTCTCTATATTGGTCAGATCTAACTTTTTAAACGTTTATTTTATGTAAATAGTCAATATTTTCATTTTATTGACTAGATCTATACTAGATCTTGCCAGATCTAGCTTTTAACTGGTTCAAAAGTTGTAAAACTTGAGCCTGAAAGCTAAAATGAGTAAGATCTGTATAGATCTAGTTTTCTTTTGTATGATCTCTCCAAATCTGCTTTCTTTGCTTGCTCTACTTTATATATAAGTGCTATATATATAGTTAGTAGTTAATATTGGTTATATCTACTCTTTTAATCGTTCATTTCATGTAAATAGTCAATACTTGTGTTGTTTTGACTAGATCTATTCTAGATCTAGCTTTTGATCGGTTCAAAAGTTATAAAACATGAACCTTGGAGCTAGAATGGCTAGGATCTAGATAGATCTAGTTTACTTTCTAGTTATTGTAAATAATAGCAACCATGTGACCCAAGATCTATATCGAGAGGAAACGGGAAGCTTATTTGCTCGCGTATAAGGATTTGATCAATAAATCCCTTGTTTAGCAAAGTTTTCAGTTATAGGTACATATTATGTTTAAATATACATTTGTTGCAATATATATTTCACGCAAGCTTTTAAATGATGTCATGTGAGCCTAGGAACCATAGGGTCGACTATTCAATCAATGGATCTAAATCCGGTTCCTATAATGAACTTGTTTAAAGTTGTAAAGCCAGCTTGCAATCTATTGTACATGTAATTACGGGGCCTTAAAATGGTTATCCAAATTTAAGGCCTTAAAATAGTGAAAATTGTGATTTTTGGTGCTCGGGCTTACTTCGATGACTTATATGCCCATAAGAAGCCCGACCCTTATAATTAGATTATATTTAGCCTCGTAGATGCTTTGCATCTCGAGAAATAAAATCAAATCAAGCCGAATATGAAATAAAATAGAAGTATAAATTAAAGGCCTCTATTCCTATGCGAGCAAAAAGGTTTGAAAATAACTTTTTAAAACATCATTTTCATATGCATGTAAAAAATGAAATTTTCAATAAGTCAAACCCTTTCGTATATAGGTTCAAAAAGGTATAACACTACTTTCAAATAAAGCACTGTGAGCACATTTATCTACATCACACATATACACACATAATTCATAGGGAATGGAAAAGTAGCGATAACCCTGTTTCACGGAAATCGGAGAGTGCCTAACACCTTCCTTTCGCTTAAGAAAGCCCACGAACTCTATGAATCTCGATTTCTAGACCAATTAAACGGAGTCACATATTGGGCCAAATTGCGAAAACCTTTCAAAACTCGGTTGAGTTGGTACAACAATTTAAAGCTCTGTCTAAATCGACCAAACTATTAAAATTAATCTTTTTAAATCGTCGACATTTATGTCAGTCTTTTCTAAAATCTCACATTTAAGAAAGATAAAACCAAACATAGCGAAATCTAAAGGGTAGAGAATGCGGTAGAAAAAACTCCCAGCGTCGACACTTGAAATTATATATTTTCAGTAGAGACAGTTTGACCTGAATATTCGGGTAGGGACCAAGGAAAGAAGAAGACGAATGAGTAGAAGAATGATTATTGATTATAATAATAAGAAGTTTTGTAATATATATTCTGTACAATAACATCTATTAAGAATTCAAAGTCTTAGAACTTGGGAGTTGTAAGAATATGTTTGTAATAGTTAGTAATTACATTCATGTTGGTAAAACTATACATGTGGATACATGTGGATGTATATGGATGATTAATACTGTGTAACACCATATCCAGGGTCTAAAGGTACCCTAATTTGGAGGCATAATAGAAAAAGTCACCAATCTTCATCACTTTCAAGTTGAGTTACTCTATACAATGATAGATAGTTAACTTCGAGAATTAAATGATTGATTTGATAATGTTAATACAGAGTTGCTCTCATGTATGGCGTGTCTTATTCCTAGTAACTCTTTCTCAACATTTAACAATGAACGGTTGATTTAATTTGCAAAGTTTTACCCGTTTGAATTTCAAGATAAAGATCTTTGGGAGATTGATGATGAACTTGAAACTTACATTGTAGATGTGAAAAATGATCTTGAATTTTATAATGGGAAAGGGTGTAAGACCCCGAAATTTTTTTTAATAAAATGGAATTTCTTTTATTTATTATTTTGAAATAGTATGGGTTTATTTGATTAATGTGGTTAGTTATGGGTAAAATGCGCAAATATTTTTAAATAAGCAAGTGGTTATAAAATATTCATTATTGTCGGGGAATATTCATTTGGTCGTGGAATATTCTTGCTGTCGGGAAATATTCGTATGACGGCGCAGCCTTTTGTGGGCCCATAACGGAAAGTGATTGGATGAACAAAATGGCAAGTATAAGTTATTTATAAATAACGGTGTAGTTGTTACCGTTAATACTGTTGGAATACCCGGTGGTTAAAACATAGTAATACGCGTTGTTGCACAGTAGCACACGGTATTGTACTAATTATTGATTCTTACGTAAGAAGGCACTACTCAATAATTGTTACAGTAGTTACTGTTCAATATTTTATTTTATTGATTCAATAATTGATACGTTGATATTTTATATTATTGTTGTTTCAATAATTATTACTACACATTATTTTCTATTATCGGAGCAATAATTCATATTATTTGAATAATATTATTAGATAACATTATTGGTATTGTCTAAAAAAGTTCTGTCTAAGGAGAGATTTGGTCACCTAATTGCACGCCAGTAAGAAGAAATTCTTATTGGAAAGCCCCCTCTTTCCTGAGAACGGTCTGGTTGTCAGTATTGTGATTCTATAATATTATTTGTGAATAATTAATTATTGATTTATATGATAAGGAAAATATTAATTTTATGTGAATATAGATGGAGAAAATTTTTAATGTGACAATTGTTGAAAATTGATATTTTATATTTTCTGATAAAATAATTTATTTAAATATATTATTATATTATAATAATATAATAATGGTGATATTTTTACAATGAATGGGTGATATATGAATAAATGAAGAGGAAGAGTATTTTTGTTGCAATAAATGTTTAACACATATTTTGTGTGTTGGTGGACCTTATTTTTGACTGAAATTTGATTTTAGCCTGTAAAATCGTCCGTATGTGGATTTCGATCAATTTTTGTTTAGAATTTGGAAAAACTTAAACTTACAAAGTTGTAGAGAATTAAATTTCCTATGGAAGGACATAAGATTCGAATTTTTCTGATAAAAGGGCTATTTATTATGAATTATTGAAGTTCCAGAATATTGGATCTGAATTTATTTAGTTACAAAAAATATGTAAAACATGTTTTTTATTTTGGTGGGCCCCACTTGCATGTGTAAGATGCTGAATTCAGAATTCTAAGGTGTGCGTAGGAAAATTTTAATAAATAATAATATTTTATTAAATTTTCTGCTTTGGTGTTCTTAAGCATTTTCCTATAAATAGGGTGCTTAGGTTAGAATTGAAAATTACACCAGAAACTGAAATCTTCTCTCTCTATATTATCGAGCGTATTCTTGTGAATATTTTGATATCTTGAGTATTGCTATACGGTGCAAGTTTCTGTCAGCAATATATCTAATATTCCAACCATAAGTATTATTCTTTTGAGGTAAGGGATGTTATTTTTTTTATAAACGATATTATTTCTTTCAATATCATTATACCGGAATATTGGTAAGATTTTTCTTATAAAATTCTTATCTTTTCATGTCGGAGTTACTATTCATGAGTTACTATTCATAAGTTACTATTCACGAGTCACTATTCATGAATTACTATTCATGAGTACTATTCACAAAGTATGATGATTTTTTTTGTAAAATTTCTACCTTTTGGTGTCGGGTTAGTATTCACGTATACGGCACTATTCACGTATACGGCACTATTCATAAATACGACACTATTCACATAAAAAATTAAATTTTCTTTTCTGTATTCAAGATTGTTTGTTATGGTTCCTATCTTTGATTGGATCTATGTTTTGATCTTCATTTTTGAATTCTGCTCCACAATAGTTATTATGGAGTATTTTTAAACATGGATAAACCGAAGTACGAATCCTTACTATTTGTTCTTTTGTCTCACTGAATTCGTTTTCTTTAAAATATTTTTTTCATCATCCTCAGTCCTAAATGATGATATTACTGAATAACTTTGGCCTGTAGTGCAAAGATGAATGATTTTTTAATGAATATCTTTGGCCCGTAGTGTAAAGATGAACAGGTGTTGAGATGAACATGACCGACTGATTAATATCTTTGGCCTGTAATGCAAAGATGACTATTTGATTCAAGATGTATATTGATTGATGTTACAGGGATAAAATATCAATGATAGACTTTTAAATTCATAGATGATAGTAGATTTCATTCTCTACTTAACTCTTCTAATGAATTGTTGTTTCCGCTGCAGTTGTTGATCTAAAACTTGTTGTCTATTGTATTCTATCAGATTTTTCCCTGTTGAGGACTAACGATTATTTGTTCTATATTACCTTAGTCATAATATTCTTTACTAGGCTAGTTGAGCTCACCCTTTTCTTTTTGTTCTATTTTTCTTCTTAGGAGGCGAGAATATAGCGGGTACTAGTCGGGGTATGGAATGATGGTTCAAGATAGTTATTTTAGTAGTCCTCACTATTTTATAAAATAGTGTATCAATAATTGTAATGAGAACTCCATTTGAGTTTGAATACTGTCTAGATGACAATATTTGTATTTAAACTCACAGTATATGTGTTGTCGTATTTTGCACGACAAATGTAATAATAAAGTTGTAGTTATTTTTCTGTACCATGTATTTGGCGACTCAGAATGGGTTGGGTGGAATAAACCTATTTTGGGGGCGTCACAGTTGGTATCAGAGCTTAGGGATATGGTCTCTGGTGGAGATCGGGGAATAGAACTAGGAGGGGAGAGACGAGTAAATCCTTCGCTAGTATGTCCTACCTAAGCTTATTTATTGGTTGGTCAGAATATAGGGATATTATGTGATATGTTAATTTCTTTAATTAACCCTTATTTTATGGCAGTAATTGAGAACAGCAACTGAGAATGTTAACAGTGGAGTAAATGAGACCGTGGAGACACCTTTACTCACCAATGAGGAGAACGTGCAACAGGCCGATAATGTTCCACTTTTGAACAACACCACTGATCAAACGATGAACGATGGGATATTTAGAAGCTTTTTGCAGTTCATATAAAATCAGACGAGGGAGACTCGTGTATAAAATACCGGTGGAAATGATAGCAACGCACGGTTTGTCACAGCTAAACAGTTCAAAGAGTTGGGACCACCAGAATTCTGGGGAAAGCCGGATCCGATTAAGGCGGAGACGTGGGTCAAGCAAATTACCAAGATATTCGATGTCTTGGGATGCACAGAGGAACAGAAGGTTCCATTCGCCACTTTTATGTTTCGTAACGAGGCAGATTACTAGTGGAAATCTGTGAAGCGTACCCAGCCAGCCGCACTCAGTATGTCTTGGGAAATATTTCAGAAACTGTTTAATGACAAGTACTTTCCTGAAAGTATTCGTCATATGAAGGAGGTAGAGTTTATTAGACTAGAACAGAACAACATGATGGTGTCCCAGTATGAGGCGAAGTTCGCGAAGTTATCCAGGTTTGCTCCTCATTTGGTGGAGAATGAGGAACGTATGACGCGGATGTTTCTGAGAGGTTTAAAACACGACATACGTCAATATCTCATTTCTCACAAATTTTCTCTGTATTCAGACGTTGTCAACAGGGCTCAATTATTAAAACGAGATAATGAGTACGTTTAACCGGGGGACCATAACCAGGGTCGTACCGGTGGCAACAATCATCAGAGCAATGATAACCATCGTGGAAGAAATTATCGTGCCAGAAATGGTAACCACTTCGGTGGTAATCATGGCCAAGATAATAGAAGAAATGATTCAAGTGGAAATTTCAAGAAGAGAAGATTTAACAATGACGGGAAGACATCGACAGCAGCACCAGCAACAAATTCTAGGGGAGGAGAACGAACGCCAGTTAAATGCTATAAATGCGGAGGGGAGGGACACATAAGTCCAAACTGTCCACAGCCTTCCAAGGTATGTTTTAGTTGTGGAAAAGACGGTCACATAGCTCAATTTTGTCCTATAGCGAAATCAAGTCCAGAGGGGACGGTGGCACCAAAGGCGGATACAGACAAAACAAAGTCGGTGGTTTCAGGAAAAGTGTTTGTCGTGACTGGCCAAAACACGAAGAACCTGAACGAAGTTATCACGGGTTAGTTAATCTTAAAGTATTCTTGCGAAGTCTATACCTTATTAGATACTGGTTCTACCCATTCTTTTATCTCTCCTGCTTGTGCTCAACGTTTGAACTTGACTCTTGAGAAATTAGACTTTGACTTATTTATTAAAACTTTATTAAGAGAAACCTTCATTACATCTACTATTTATAAATTTTACTTGATTCAGGATGGCACCATCACATTACCTGTTGATCTTATCTCCTTAAAGATACTTGCTTTTGATGTGATTTTAGGGATTGATTGGTTAACTACTCATTATGCTAAAATTGATTGCTTTCGTAAGGTTGTTAGTTTTCATATTCCTAAGCAACCTGTTATTCGAATTCAAGAAACCAAACCATTGAAGTCAAACTCTTTCATATCAAGCCATAAAGCCATTCATTTATTAAAAAACGGATGTCAAGCTTTCTTAGCCGATGCCATGTACTTAAACAAAAATACGTCAGATTTGAATGATATTTATGTTGTTAGTAAATTTTTTGACGTATTTCCTGAAGAATTTCCTGGCCTACTCCCGGAGCGTGATATTGAATTTTGTATCGACTTTGAACCCGGTACAAAACCCATTTCTAAAATCTCATATCGAATGGCTCATATTGAACTTTAGGAGTTAGAAACCCAACTACAAGAGTTGGTACCCTAGCCTCTATTTGGTGACTTCCTTTGTGGAATGCACCAAAGCCAGACTCTCTGTAGGGGATGCCATATTCGTGCGGTAGTAAACTGATAGGTGCCATTGTGGCGTGCTATCCAAGATTGGGATATGAGTCACAGTTGAGAGCAACCTAAGTCAGTAATCGAAATACGTAGCTTTCTAGGCTTAGTTGGTTATTATCGGAGATTCGTGGAAGGATTTTCTCAAATTGCTATTCCATTAACTCAGCTGACTCGTAGAGATACAAAATTCGAATGGAGCAAGGAATGTGGGAAGAGCTTCGAAGAACTCAAGAGGAGACTTATTTCGGCACCTGTTCTGACCATACCATCCTGGAAAAGCAAACGTGGTAGCTGACGTGTTGAGTAGAAGATCGTATACGAGTACGAGTGCGATATTATCAAAGACCCATTTCGTATAAATTACAAATGATAGAGATAGAGTTAAAAAACTCTAGGGACCCACGTGATGATATACGAGTATAATCGACTTTAATCGATAAAGACTTATGAATATGAAGAAGGAGGTGCAAGAAGTTGTTATTCCAAAAGCGAGAATTGGCGAAGTTAGGAAAGCTCAAGCCTTTGATTTATTAATCCATTTGAAATCCTCGGTCGAATAGGAACTGTGGCCTATAGACTCGTTTTATCGCCAAGTATGTCGCGGGTTCATAACGTTTTTCACGTATCGAAGTTATAAAATTATGTGGACGACCCGAACCACGTTATTGAGTTATAACCAGACGAAATAGCCAAAGATTTAATTTACGAGGAGGTACCTATCATGATCTTGGATAGGAAGGAGTATGTCCTACGCACAAAGGTCATACCGCAAGTTAAGTTTTTGTGGAGGAACCATGCTATTGAAGAAATGACCTGGGAGTTGGAAACAGAAATGAAAGCGAGGTATCCTTACCTTTTCGAAACACCAGGTACGTACGTCAATTTCGAGGACGAAATTTCACAAGGAGGGGAGGTTGTAAGACCCCGAAATTTTTTTTCATAAAATAGAATTTCCTTTATTTATTATTTTGAAATAGTAAGGGTTTATTTGATTAATTTGGTTAGTTATGGGTAAAATGTACAAATATTTTTAAATAAGAAAGTGGTTATAAAATATTCATTGTTGTCGAGGAATATTCGTTTGGTCGTGGAATATTCTTACTGTCGGGGAATATTCGTACGACGGCGCAGCCTTTTGTAGGCCCCATAACGGAAAGCGATTGGATGAAAAAAACGACAAGTATAAGTTGTTTATAAATAACGGCGTAGTTGTTACCGTTAATACTGTTGGAATACCCGGTGGTTAAAACACAGTAATACGCGTTGTTGCACAGTAGCACACAGTATTGCACCAATTATTGATTCTTACGTAAGAAGACACTACTCAATAATTGTTACAGTAGTTACTGTTCAATATTTTATTTTATTGATTCCATAATTGCTACGTTGATATTTTATATTATTGTTGTTTCAATAATTGTCACTACACAATATTTTTAATTATTAAAGCAATAATTCATATTATCTGAATAATATTATTAGATAACATTATTGGCAATGTCTAAAAAGTTCTGTCTAAGGAAAGGTTTGGTCACCTAATTACGCGCCAGTAAGGAGAAATCCTAATTGAAAAGCCCCATCTTTCTTGGAAACGGCCTGTTTGTCATATTGTGATTCTGTAATATTATTTATGAATAATTAATTATTGATTTATATGATAAGAAAAATATTCATTTTATGTGAATATAGATGGAGAAAATTTTTAATGTGACAATTGTTGAAAATTGATATTTTATCTTTTCTGATAAAATAATTCATTTAAATATATTATTATATTATAATAATATAATAATGGTGATATTTTTACAATGAATGGGGGTGATATATGAATAAATGAGGAGGAAGAGTATTTTTGTTGCAATAAATGTTTAACACATGTTTTGTGTGTTAGTGGACCTTATTTTTGACTGAAATTTGATTTTAGCCTGTAAAATCGTCTGTATGTGGATTTCGGTCAATTTCTGTTTGGAATTTGAAAAAACTTAAACTTACAAAGTTGTAGAGAATTAAATTTCCTATGAAAGGACATAAGATTCGAATTTTTCTGATAAAAAAGCTATTTATTATGAATTATTGAAGTTCCGGAATATTGGATCTGAATTTATTTAGTTACAAAAAATATGTAAAACATGTTTTTCATTTTGGTGGGCCCCACTTGCATGTGTAAGATGCTGAATTTAGAATTCCAAGGTGTGCGTAGGAAAATTTTACTCCCTCCGTCCCAAATTATCTGCTATTTTAGCAAAAAAAATTTGTCCCATAATATCTGCTTTTTCAAGATTTCAATGTATTTTTTTCCTTTGTTTTCCAAGTTTTCCCTTTTACCCTAATTAATGATAATCATTACTCTCATCATGCCTCTCCTCTTTTTAAGCATCTTTTCATATTCTCACCAATAAGGATTCATGCGCAGAAAATAAAAAAGTCAATACATAAGGACATTTTAGTATATTTATCACATATATTGGTATGTGTGTGGAACTCTAAAAAAGCAGATAATTTGGGACGGAGGGAGTAATAAATAATAATATTTTATTAAATTTTCTGCTTTGGTGTTCTAAGCATTTTTCTATAAATAGGGTGCTTAGGTTAGAATTAAAAATCACACCAGAAACTGAAATCTTCTCTCTCTATATTATCGAACGTATTCTTGTGAGTATTTTGATATCTTGAGCGTTGCTATACGGTGCAAGTTTCTTTCAGCATTATATCTGATATTTCAATCAGAAGTATTATTCTTTTGAGGTAAGGGATGTTATTTTTTTAATAAATGATATTATTTCTTTCAATATCATTATACCGGAATATTGGTAAGATTTTTCTTGTGAAATTCTTATCTTTTCATGTCGGGGTTACTATTCACGAGTTACTATTCATGAGTTACTATTCACGAGTTACTATTCACGAATTACTATTCACGAGTACTATTCACAAAGCATGATGATTTTTCTTGTAAAATTTCTACCTTTTGGTGTCGGGTTAGTATTCACGTATACGGCACTATTCACATATACGGCACTATTCATAAATACGACACTATTCACATAAAAAATTAAATTTTCTTTTCTGTGTCCAAGATTTTCTGTTATGGTTCCTATCTTTGATTGGATCTATGTTTTGATCTTCATTTTTGAATTCTGCTCCACAATAGTTATTATGGAGTATTTTTAAATATGGATAAACCGAAGTACGAATTCTTACTATTTGTTCTTTTGTCTCACTAGATTCGTTTTCTTTAAAATATATTTTTCATCATCCTCACTCCTAAATGATGATATTACTGAATATCTTTGGCCTATAGTGCAAAGATGAATGATTTCTTGATGAATATCTTTGGCCCGTAGTGCAAAGATGAACAGGTGTTGAGATGAACATGACCGACTGATTAATATCTTTGGCCTGTAATGCAAAGATGACTATTTGATTCAAGATGTATATTGATTGATGTTACAGGGATAAAATATCGATGATGGACTTTTAAATTCATAGAAGATAGTAGATTTCATTCTCTACTTAACTCTTCTAATGAATTATTGTTTCCGCTGCAGTTGTTGATCTAAAACTTGTTGTCTATTGTATTCTATCAGATTTTTCCCTGTTGAGGACTAACGATTATTTGCTCTATATTATCTTAGTCATAATATTCTTTACTGGACTAGTTGAACTCACCCTTTCCTTTTTGTTCCATTTTTCTTCTCAGGAGGCGAGAATGTAGCGGGTACTAGTTGGGGTATGGAATGATGGTTCAAGATAGTTGTTTTAGTAGTCCTCACTATTTTGTAAAATAGTGTATCAATAATTGTAATGAGAACTCTATTTGAGTTTGAATATTGTCTAGATGACAATATTTGTATTTAAACTCACAGTATATGTGTTGTCGTATTTTGCACGACAATTGTAATAATAAAGTTGTAGTTGTTTTCTGTACCATGTATTTGAAGACTCGGAATGGGTTGGGTGGAATGAACCTATTTTGGGGGCGTCACAGTTGGTATCAGAGCTTAGGGATATGGTCTTTGGCGAAGATCGGGGAATAGAACTAGGAGGGGAGAGACGAGTAAATCCTTCGCTAGTATGTCCTACCTAAGCTTATTTGTTGGTTGGTCAGAATATAGGGATATTATGTGATATGTTAATTTTTTTTAATTAACCCTTGTTTTATGGCAGTAATTGAGAATGGCAACTGAGAATGTTAACAGTGGAGTAAATGAGACCGTGGACACACCTTTACTCACCAATGAGGAGAACGTGCAACAGGCCGATAATGTTCCACTTTTGAACAACACCACTGATCAAACGATGAACGATGGGATACTTAGAAGCTTTTTGCAGTTCATGCAAAATCAGACGAGGGAGACTCGTGTACAAAATACCGGTGGAAATAATAGCAGCGCACGGTTTATCACAGCCAAACAGTTCAAAGAGTTGGGACCACCAGAATTCTGGGAAAAGCTGGATCTGATTAAGGCGGAGACGTGGGTTAAGAAAATTACCAAGATATTCGATGTCTTGGGATGAACGGAGGAATAGAAGGTTCCATTCGCCACTTTTATGTTTCGTAACGAAGCAGATTACTGGTGGGAATCTGTGAAGCGTACCCAGGCAGCCGCACTCAGCATGTCTTGGGAAATATTTCAGAAACTGTTTAATGACAAGTACTTTCCTAAAAGTATTCGTCATATGAAGGAGGTAGAGTTTATTAGACTAGAACAGAACAACATGACGGTGTCCCAGTATGAGGCGAAGTTCGCGAAGTTATCCAGGTTTGCACCTCATTTGGTGGAGAATGAGGAACGTATTACACGTTTGTTTCTGAGAGGCTTAAAACACGACATACGTCAATATCTCATTTCTCACAAATTTTCTCTGTATTCAGACGTTGTCAACAGGGTTCAATTATTAAAATGAGATAATGAGTATGTTCAACCGGGGGACCACAACCAGGGTCGTACCAGTGGCAACAATCATCAGAGCAATGATAACCATCGTGGAAGAAATTTTCGTGCCAGAAATGGTAACCACTTCGGTGGTAATCATGGCCAAGCTAATAGAAGAAATGATTCAAGTGGAAATTTCAAGAAGAGAAGATTTAACAATGACGGAAGACATCGGTAGCAGCACCAGTAACAAATTCTAGGGGAGGAGAACGAACGCCAGTTAGATGCTACAAATGCAGAGAGGAGGGACACATAAGTCCAAACTGTCCATAGCCTTCCAAGGTATGTTTTAGTTATGGAAAAGACGGTCACATAGCTCGATTTTGTCCTATAGCGAAATCAAGTCCAGATGGGACGGTGGCACCAAAGGCGGATACGGACAAAACAAAGTCGGTGGTTTCAGGAAAAGTGTTTGTCGTGACTGGCCAAAATGCGAAGAACCCGAACGAAGTTATCACGGGTTAGTTAATCATAAAGTATTCTTGCGAAGTCTATACCTTATTAGATACCGGTTCTACCCATTCTTTTATCTCTCCTACTTGTGCTCAACGTTTGAACTTGACTCTTGAGAAATTAGACTTTGACTTATTTGTTAAAACTTTGTTAAGAGAAACCTTCATTACATCTACTGTTTATAAATTTTGCTTGATTTAGGATGGCACCATCACATTACCTGTTGATCTTATCTCTTTAAAGATACTTGCTTTTGATGTGATTTTAGGGATTGATTGGTTAACTACTCATTATGCTAAAATTGATTGCTTTCGTAAGGTTGTTAGTTTTCATATTCCTAAGCAACCTGTTATTCGAATTCAAGAAACCAAACCATTGAAGTCAAACTCTTTCATATCAAGCCATAAAGCCATTCATTTATTAAAAAACGGATGTCAAGCTTTCTTAGCCCATGTCATGTACTTGAACAAAAATACGTCAGATTTGAATGATATTTATGTTGTTAGTAAATTTTTTGACGTATTTCCTGAAGAATTTCCTGGCCTACTCCCAGAGCGTGATATTGAATTTTGTATCGACTTTGAACCCGGTACAAAACCCATTTCTAAAATCTCATATCGAATGGCTCCTATTGAACTTTAGGAGTTAGAAACCCAACTACAGGAGTTGGTACCCTAGCCTCTATTTGGTGACTTCCTTTGTGGAATGCACCAAAGCCAGACTCTCTGTAGGGGATGCCATATTCGTGCGGTAGTAAACTGATAGGTGCCATTGTGACGTGCTATCCAAGATTGGGATATGAGTCACAGTTGAGAGCAACCTAAGTCAGTAATCGAAATACGTAGCTTTCTAGGCTTAGTTGGTTATTATCGGAGATTCGTGGAAGAATTTTCTCAAATCGTTATTCCATTAACTCAGCTGACTCGTAGAGATACAAAATTCGAATGGAGCAAGGAATGTGGGAAGAGCTTCTAAGAACTCAAGAGGAGACTCATTTCGGCACCTGTTCTGACCATACCATCCTGGAAAAGCGAACGTGGTAGTTGACGTGTTGAGTAGAAGATCGTATACAAGTACGAGTGAGATATTATCAAAGACCCATTTCGTATAACTTACAAATGATAGAGATAGAGTTAAAAAATACTAGGGACCCACGTGATGATATACGAGTATAATCAATTTTAATCGATAAAGTTAAAGCTGCTCAAGCTACACACAGGAGCTGATGAATATGAAGAAGGAGGAACAAGAAGTTGTTATTCCAAAAGCGAGAATTGGCGATGTGAGGAAAGCTCAAACCTTCGATTTATTAGTCCATTTGAAATCCTCGATCGAATAGGAACTGTGGCCTATAGACTCGTTTTACCGCCAAGTATGTCGCGTGTTCATAACGTTTTTCACGTATCAAAGTTACAAAATTATGTGGATGACCCGAACCACGTTATTGAGTTAGAACCAGACGAAATAGCCGAAGATTTAACGTACGAGGAGGTACCTATCAAGATCTTGGATAGGAAGGAGCATGTCCTACGCACAAAGGTCATACCGCAAGTTAAGGTTTTATGGAGGAACCATGCTATTGAAGAAATGACCTAGGAGTTGGAAACAGAAATGAAAGTGAGGTATCCTCACCTTTTCGAAACACCAGGTACATACGTCAATTTCGAGGATGAAATTTCACAAGGAGGGGAGGTTGTAAGACCCCGAATTTTTTTTTAATAAAATTGAATTTTCTTTATTTATTATTTTGAAATAGTAAGGGTTTATTTGATTAATGTGGTTAGTTATGGGTAAAATGCGTAAATATTTTTAAATAAGCAAGTGGTTATAAAATATTCATTGTTGTCGAGGAATATTCGTTTGGTCGTGGAATATTCTTGCTGTCGGAGAATATTCGTACGACGACGCAGCCTTTTGTAGGCCCCATAACGGAAAGCAATTGGATGAAGAAAACGACAAGTATAAGTTGTTTATAAATAACGGCGTAGTTGTTACCGTTAATACTGTTAGAATACCCGGTGGTTAAAACACAGTAATACGCGTTGTTGCACAGTAGCACACAGTATCGCACCAATTATTGATTCTTACGTAAGAAGACACTACTCAATAATTGTTACAGTAGTTACTGTTCAATATTTTATTTTATTGATTCAATAACTGCTATGTTGATATTTTATATTATTATTGTTTCAATAATTGTCACTACACAATATTTTCAATTATTGGAGCAATAATTCATATTATCTAAATAATATTATTAGATAATATTATTGGCAATGTCTAGAAAGTTCTGTCTAAAGAGAGGTTTGGTCACTTAATTGCGCGCCTGTAAGGAGAAATCCTTATTGGAAAGCCACATCTTTCTTGGGAACGGCCTGTTTGTCATATTGTGATTCTGTAATATTATTTATGAATAATTAATTATTGATTTATATGATAAGAAAAATATTCATTTTATGTGAATATAGATGGAGAAAATTTTTAATGTGACAATTGTTAAAAATTGATATTTATCTTTTTGTATAAAATAATTTATTTAAATATATTATTATATTATAATAATATAATAATGGTGATATTTTTACAATGAATGGGTGATATATGAATAAATGAGGAGGAAGAGTATTTTTATTGCAATAAATGTTTAACACATATTTTGTGTGTTAGTGGACCTTATTTTTGACTGAAATTTGATTTTAGCCTGTAAAATCGTCCGTGTGTGGATTTCGGTCAATTTCTGTTTGGAATTTAAAAAAACTTAAACTTACAAAGTTGTAGATAATTGAATTTCCTATGAAAGGACATAAGATTCGAATTTTTCTGATAAAAGAGATATTTATTATGAATTATTGAAGTTCCGGAATATTGGATCTGAATTTATTTAGTTACAAAAAATATGTAAAACATGTTTTTCATTTTGGTGGGCCCCACTTGCATGTGTAAGATGCTGAATTCAGAATTCTAAGTTGTGCGTAGAAAAATTTTAATAAATAATAATATTTTATTAAATTTTCTGCTTTGGTGTTCTAAGCATTTTCCTATAAATAGGGTGCTTAGATTAGAATTGAAAATCACACCAAAAACTGAAATCTTCTCTCTCTATATTATCGAGCGTATTCTTGTGAGTATATTGATATCTTGAGTGTTGCTATACGGTGCAAGTTTCTTTCAGCATTATATCTGATATTCCAACCAGAAGTATTATTCTTTTGAGGTAAGGGATGTTATTTTTTTATAAATGATATTATTTCTTTCAATATCATTATACCGGAATATTGGTAAGATTTTTCTTGTGAAATTCTTATCTTTTCATCTAGGGGTTACTATTCACGAGTTACTATTCATGAGTTACTATTCACGAGTTACTATTCACGAATTACTATTCACGAGTACTATTCACAAAGCATGATAATTTTTCTTGTAAAATTTCTACCTTTTGGTGTCGGTTTAGTATTCACGTATACGGCACTATTCACATATACGGCACTATTCATGAATACGACACTATTCACATAAAAAAATAAATTTTCTTTTCTGTATCCAAGATTGTCTGTTATGGTTCCTATCTTTGATTGGATCTATGTTTTGATCTTCATTTTTGAATTCTGCTCCACAATAGTTATTATGGAGTATTTTTAAACATGGATAAACCGAAGTACGAATTCTTACTATTTGTTCTTTTGTCTCACTGGATTCGTTTTCTTTAAAATATATTTTTCATCATCCTCAGTCCTAAATGATGATATTACTGAATATCTTTGGTCTGTAGTGCAAAGATGAATGATTTCTTGATGAATATCTTTGGCCCGTAGTGGAAAGATGAACAGATGTTGAGATGAACATGACCGACTGATTAATATCTTTGGCCTGTAATGCAAAGATGACTATTTGATTCAAGATGTATATTGATTGATATTACAGGGATAAAATATCAATGATAGACTTTTAAATTCATAGATGATAGTAGATTTCATTCTCTACTTAACTCTTCTAATGAATTGTTGTTTCCGCTGCAGTTGTTGATCTAAAACTTGTTGTCTATTGTATTCTATCAGATTTTTCCCTGTTGAGGACTAACGATTATTTGTTCTATATTACCTTAGTCATAATATTCTTTACTGGGCTAGTTGAGCTCACCCTTTTCTTTTTATTCTATTTTTCTTCTTAGGAGGCGAGAATATAGCGGGTACTAGTCGGGGTATGGAATGATGGTTCAAGATAGTTATTTTAGTAGTCCTCACTATTTTGTAAAATAGTGTATCAATAATTGTAATGAGAACTCCATTTGAGTTTGAATACTGTCTAGATGACAATATTTGTATTTAAACTCACAGTATATATGTTGTCGTATTTTGCACGACAATTGTAATAATAAAGTTGTAGTTGTTTTCTGTACCATGTATTTGGCGACTCAGAATGGGTTGGGTGAAATGAACCTATTTTGGGGGCGTCACAAAGGGGATTGGTGAACTTGCTCAAAAGTTGGTTAAGAAAAATAAGGCCGATTTGTATCTTCGGGTTTATTTGTTATTGAAATTGACTTTGATTTTACTAGTTGCTACTGCCACACTAGAGAGAATATTTTCAACAATGAATATTATTAAAATCACTCTCTAAAACCAAATGGCGATAAATGTTGAGTGATTGTTTGGTTCCTTACATTAAAAATAGTATATTTGAAATTATTGATAATGAAACTATCTTAGAACATTTTCAAGCTATCTGATCTAGGAGGATAACATTGTAATTTGTAAACATTATTATAATTAGGTAATATTATAATTGATTCAAGTTTTTTATTGGGAATTTATATTTCTACAAGCTAATATGATATTTCCACAAGTGGGTCCTATTTTTAACTAAACAAACCCTTTATGCAATAGATTAACTATAAGATTTAGTTCTTATGCCCAATTTGTCCTTATTTAGTAAAAATTGAATTTTAATATATTTTAACTATTGCTCAAAAGTCTATTCATATTCTCTTTCTTATTAAATTCACATGTACTATGTATAGACATGTATAAACAAAAAAGAAGTGTAAACATAACATTGTATATATACATACACACACACAAGAGAGAATCGAGAAGTTCATACGACTGAGAGCGTACGATAAACAACGAATGTAAATTGTTCACAACAAAACTTGGAATTAAAAATAATAATAATAAATACTAGTCCTAAAATTTACACACAAATTTAAGTGAGAGTGATGTTATTCATGTACTAATACTTTCATTATTTCTTTTTTCTTCTATTGCTTAATTGACTTGTGCGATTCTAAGTATCACAAGAGATGAAAGAAGGAAGGAAGAGGGTAATTATTTGACAAGATCTTATAGGATATATATATTATTTTATTTAGACATGATAAAAGAAAATTAAAAAGAGGCAAACTAATCAAAATCAGGATGGAGTTTAGTTGGTGTAGAAGATTTTAGGATTTATAACTAACTAGTTTTATTCAAATACTAGTACTTAACTAGTTTTAGTAATATAATTTAGTAAATTATATAGACTTTTTAGTAATATGATATCATAATAGAAATTCTAAAAATAATTTTTTTCTATGGTGAGAGAAAGCCTTAGATCCTAATTTTTATGTGTAAATAATTTTTCTCACTTATTTCCTAACAATTTTCTAATTATTATTAATATTAATATTATTACTATCATAACAATTAAATAAATAAAAGTTATCTTCGATTGAGTAACGCTACTAGTCAAACAAAGTTAAGCAACTGGATGTTTAGTTTTTTATCAAATGGGGGTAATTTGGACAAAAGAACTAAATCCTATAGTTAGTTTACTGTACAAATGGTTGATTTAGTTAAAAACTAGATACAAACCCGCGCGTTGCAGCGGGATTATTCAAATTTTTAATAATAAATGTGTACGTACAATTAATAAATTAAAATATAATAAGAAGATTGTATATTATTGTGCGATAATCAAATTTTATACAAAAAAATAAATGAATATACATTATAAGGGGTAGTGGTGAGAGTTTTCCGGTTTATGCATTACACTATAAGTATGTGACTATTGCTTTTAAGCTAATGGCAAAGTAAGTGACTTCAACTTGTGGACAAATCATTTTTTCTTGACCAAAGTGTAGCCAACTGATTTATATTATAAATTTAAGGAAACATATTGCAAATCACTGCTATGTTATTCGTTTGCTTTCTTCCTCTAATTTGATGTCAATGATATCTATAAATTTTGGCATATATATTTATATTGAAGTTAACTTTTTTGTTTTTATACAGCTTTTGCCAAGTTTTCCGGTTCAGATCAATGGAGATCATGAAGTTAATAGGTGCAGGAAATATGAAAAAAGTTAACAGTAAAAAAATTCAAATGATAATACTTTCAATCAAGAAACACATAATGAAGGCTAATCATAACAATGGCTGCTGAAGCCTAAGCATGACAAATAAATCTTTGTAATAACAACAATTAAAAAAATAAAAATAAAAGTCCATGTAATAAATCACCAAGAGGATAACACCTTTCTGACAAATTCATAGTTGTTAAAACTTCCAACATAGAACAACAAAGGAACATACAGACAATATTATGTACAAACTTATTGCTAGTTCGCAGCATGTACAAGCCCTACAAAATAATAGAGACATCACAGGGTTTCCAAACTTACACTATACAAGCACTTGAAAGAAAATTTCATATTCAACCCATGAACAACCGGCATTGGGATTCCCAGTGCTCCTTTGTCTGCCGAATTCGTTCTACTCTTTCAAACTTAAGACGCTCCTCACAGTATTCAGGACAACTATTTTAATAAGCAATGATGTGTAAGCAAGGGGATGTAATATACTGGAAACTCACTAATTCTCCCACGCCTAGCTGACATATTTCAACCAAGTAGACAAAAACACACAGGACATCTTAAACAAATCCATACCTTCTGCATAATAGAATATTTAACTCTTCCAGATGTACAGCACCTTCATTAACTCCTGACTGAATCAACCAAAAGAAATTACAAAAAGTTATAGTTGATTAATATACCGAGGTTCCATCACAGCTTTAGTTTGTTGAAGGATAACAACATAGACATAGATAGGAGGGCTGAAGCCATTTCACCTAAGGATTTCTTTACACCAAGGCAAGAGCCATTCATCTAATCTGATGAGAATGGCTTACACACAACAATCTTATCAATAAATGGTCTGAAAGTACAATCTTATCAATAACGGGTTAGTTTAAATAATTAATTTAATAATTTATCAGACATTAATGTTAAAAAAAGACTGAAAGTACACAATCCATGTACCAACATTAACTCATATCCGACAATTTCAAATTAAGTAATGAGTATCAATCTGATTTCATAATGTCTAAATGAAACTTTAATATAATTATAATAAACTAAGAAGAATAGCACTAAAATACTTTATTTTAATCCAAGATGTTGTGCAGAAGATCTTAGAATAGCCCAACCAAATGGCAAAACCACAAATTCTTTAGATTGCTTAACCCCAGGATTTTTTAGCTGGCAATAACATCCTCTTGTTGCTGCTGAAGGGTGGTCCTCAATTCTTGGAATTCTTGGTTTAATCCGATCAATAATATTATATGCAAAGACAAATGAAAATTCAAAGCATAATAGACACAATTAGGTTGCAACTCACTGATTAAAGTTGATCCACTTCAACATTTAGTGATTACTTAAGTTCTGAAAGTTCCTACACAAAGAAATAAATAAGATGTTGGGTGGAACAAATGCATTCCAATCTATAAACTGGATATTACATTAGAATGTGTAAATTACATTGAATATTCCAATGCAAAACACTGGTAGGAGGATAAACTAATTTTCATCTTAATCAGCTCCAACATCTTGAGATTTCTTTGAAATTGAAAAAAAAAATAACAATATTACTACCTTATTTTTATCCTTAGCTGTAGAAAAAAAGGTTTATCTTACTCGTATGTCTAAAGATTGCCCCAATATTATACACAAAATCCTCAAGTCGTTTATTAAAAAGAAGTTGTACTACTATTAATACTTTTCCAAAAATAAATCATTTATGTTGTAAATATGTCAGTATATGCATATATTTTATTGTTGTGGATGCAAGTTAAAGCGTACAATATCACGTCATTTTTTTGAAATAGCCACAGAAATTATAAAATTTCAGCAAATTCTTCATGTCAACAAATTATATCTATTTCTTAATACCAACTTTGTTGTTATGTCATTGAATTAATAACATGATTCTAAGGGAATTCAAATAAATTTTGACGGCAAGAGTAATATTAAGTCAACACCCAATAATATTCAAAATAAATTAACTGTACAAGATGGTAGGATGTATTAATGACTATAGCATGATTTTTTAGTATATAACAAACAATGTGATATAAAATAAAAATGGATTCCAAGAAATAAAACGTACATCACAGTACACTTTTAGTTGAGTATCTAGCTTTGACCTCCAACTTAACAAATCCTAGTTGATACAAGCAGTTTATCTGACAGTAATAATACATAATTATTGTTGTGTAAGTTGTGTGGTTATTGTGGTAACTTGAGGATATTATTTTTATTATATATATGCCTACATCACAATGTAATATCAATTCGAGGACATTCAGTCTTGCTACTGTTTTCTTATTTTGTAACATTTTTTTCTTTGTAAATTATCGGAAAAAAGAGGAAAAAACACAAAAAGCTTCAACATGTAAAAATATCTTTAAATTACCGAGAAGCTAGAGAAAGTGGGATACTACAGATCAACCTTCTATAGCCGGAGAATTTCACAACAAATAAAAATCAACAATTATTTTAAAAAAATTCTCACCTAGACTCCTCTGTAGGAATACGACTCCAATATCTCAGATCATCAATTTCAGTAATTGCCAACCCATTTGAAGATATGGACAAATAAATCTTTCCTGAATTTTATCCAGCCAAGCATTCTGCACCGTACAAATCATTTTATTAGCATAATCAAAGTAAATTAATTTTTCGCAACCACCCAAAGACAAAAAATAAGACCCATTTAGAAACATTCCCCACATAAATCATTGTAATTACGGTTTTACATTAATCTTTAGGAATATATACATTAAAACAACATGGATTCATTAATCTTTAGGTTTTACATTAATATAGAGGAAAAAAAATCTAAAACATTTGGATATGAAAATTGAAATACCTGCAATCATCTTCTTAGTTTTTTATCTCCATCAGCAACAATTTAATCCAGTTTAATCAATTGAGTCATCAGTTGTTCAATCAAATTCAGCATCACTTTCTCCACAACTCTCTTGCCTCCACAAATTTTTGTTTCCAAATTTGCAACCTACCCAATTCATTAAATTCAAAATTTTGATCAAAAATCATCAAAATAAAAATATTTAAGTAAAAATAAATAAAACCTTTTTTTTCATGGATGAATATCTTACCTGTTTAGCAAATTTGTCCACTTCCAAACTAATTTCTGCAATCTCCATTGACGCCTTGTCCATTGTTGCATTTCTGCGCATTTCAAGATACCGTCTTTCTTTGTGAATTACATCTTCAATTAACACAATTTTTGATCCATCTTTTACACAAGCAACATCAAGAAATGTTCTTGAATCTCTCTCCTTATCTTTAAATATCATTTTCTGGTCTTCATGGTGCACACCAGTTGGCCCTGCCACCATTTTCTTAAATTCCCCTGCATACCCACAAAATAAATAAAAATAAAAATACATGTATAAATTTCACACATTTTAACATGATTGATGAGAACAATTAAAAGGATATTAAAATATACCGAAACTTGCTTGGGAACTAATAATGAATTCAAGATATGATGACGACCCCTAATTCACTTTGACTTTAATACTTGGAATTAGAACTGATCTTTGTTCTGAATCAGAATTTCTCTTCTGTACCACCATTCCCCCTGGCCTCATTTCCCAAGCTGCAGCCCCCTCCGGCTCGCCGCCTCCTGCCGGCGTTCTCCTCTTTGCCGGAGAAAAAATTCCAATCATTTTCATCATCTCTTTTGTATATACTTGTTAGTGCTAGTAAATGTTCTATCCAGAACAGGTGAAAATGTAGAGTGTTGGAAATGTATGGTTTCAAGTACTTGAGTTTTAAGCTAAGAGGAAACTGATGAATAAGTCACAGAAAAAAGAACAACCAATTCATACAAATCTATTTGAGTTGATAAGCACCAAATAAGCTACTTCTCCATTGTAAAACTCTAAGCTACTTTGCCCATATATATAATTTAGTCAAGATAAGAGAATTCCTAAATTCATCATGCAAACATTTTAAAAAAATAAAAACAGTTAAAAAATAAATAATAGAAGTAGGCATGCTAACATTACTCAAGTTTGCTTCCATCTCTAGGTACTGGAGTCCTTTCTGTATAAATTTAATAACTGCTCTATGTGGAACCAAATTGTTGTTAATTGGGCACTTGTTGATACCTGCCTCATATCCCAAAGCAAAAGCTGAATGCGTTAAACCTGCGAGGGAGTATAATAGTAGCACATTCTTGCAAGAGAGTATGACAGTAGCGCATTCAGTATATGGATATACAGGACATAACAAGCTAAGCAAAAATAGTTCTCCTCCAACTTGTAATGTGGGAACACAGACTTTGGATAAAAAGCAAACCTGATTACTTATCCATAATATGTATTCAAGGCTATGCAGTAGACTAAATACAAAAATATTGTTTAATCAAGACCTAGCTATGCCCACTGAAACAGCACATGCCTGCTCTGCTTCCCCCATTCCCCCACTCAAAAAGGTTTACTCTCTTTTCACCCAAAAACCTTTCAAATGCTTCTAATATGAAAAGTTTTTCAGAAAATGATATAACAATTCCATAATAGATTTTTACATACTAAACTAAAAATTTACATCCCTTAATTCTTAATCAAACAAATGACTCTATTAGTCCATAACAACTAGGCAAAGAATACCACATTACAATCCCAATATTATATTCAATAACCCAACAAACAGTCAAATCAATTTACAGTACAAATATGTGTATATGGAATATATATGACTATATGTACAAACCATTAGAAACTTACATTTCTCGTTGGAGAAGAATTATCCATGATCATCGGAGATTTGAAAAATACATTATGGTAATTAGTTTTCATGTGTTTGCGACGGTTCCCTAAGCATAATAGTTTCATCTGACAATACTTTTTACACACCCTCCATCCTGCAAAGATTGACTAATTGATTAAATTTTTTCCAGCAAAATGATTCTTAAATTTTTGCTCAATGATGAACAACATATGCTGAAATTATTTAAGATATCAAACCGGACAAATCTTTTTAGGATTAATGGAGTGAACCAAATGAAATGGAAATCTCACTTAACATCACATCATTGCAATCACAAAAAATGCTCAAATTTTTCCACAATTTTTTGAGATGCAACAAACTGAGCCATCAAATACAAAGAATTTTAAGAAACCAACCCAAACAATAATTAACACTCAAGTTCATATTATCTGAAATGGTAAAAATATGATAAAATTGAATTGATTTATAATGGGTGTTTAAGAAAATTAAGATTACATACACGTACTCCAATGAATAATGAACTGCTGAAACTGAAATTATCTTGCTTCTAGCTCCATTGCCGTACATAATTCGCACAGGTAATCAAATTTTAACGACTCATTTTCAAGTAAATAAATTGGGAAATTGGAAAGAGAAACCCACGGGTGGTAATTGAAGAAGCAGAAGAACCCTTAAAATGAGATACTACAGGTATAAGTTTTTTTTTTCTGAAAACCCAAAAGGAAACATAAAATTAAGATAAATAGATGGAGAAACTGACCTCTGAGAAACGGAATTAGTATCCACGGGATTCTGAGAAGCCTTGTCCTGCTTCGAAGGAGTTGTAGTTGGCGATGGTTTTGGAGGGGATTTACCGCCTATTTAGGTTTCAGTTTATGAGGTTGTGGTTTACTTTGGACGTGGTTTTAATTTCTACAGATATAGGTATATAAGACAGATAAAGACAGAAAAAGTGGAAGTGAAGACGAAGAGAAAGTGAAAATCTGTAGTGGAGAGGAAGACCTAGAAAGGAATTCTAGATCTACACGTCCCTTTATATAGAAATGTTAATTAGAATGGACAGGTGTTTATATTTTAGAACGGTCAGATGTCAATATATTGTGTCATGTACTGTGATTTAGTATATATAATAGATAACACATATTTATAGAAATATCAAATTAATTTGTGAAAATATCCAAAAAAATTTATTTAACTTCAACAAAACAATTAATTAAAACCCGCACCTAGCGGAAAATTCCTGAATTCGTCCCTGCACAAAAAAATAAATTCTAAAATTATAGGTGTTAGGTGTGGGAATTTTCCTTACGGCAATGACTTTACTTGAAAGAAAAATTGGTTCGGTGGTTGGGCAGTTAAGCTAACATTCATAGTTCTTAGTTCACGACGAACTTAACTTGTAAAATCATTTAGATAAACTACTGTCCTACAATTGGGAAAATAGTTAACAAGTCTCTCGCTCGATTATAACCGTGTCTGTTAGGAAGCTCGAAAGATACGCCAAGTTAGGAACCTCCACAGATACGCTATGTTTTGTGTCAAGATTATTGGTAATAATTTAATATCAATTATAGATTAATTTATCTCACAATTAATTCTTTATATATAATTCATAAGTTATATATATATATATATATATATATATATATATATATATATATATATATAATTTTTAAAGTTATTTGGTGATGAATTTAAGTATAAACCGGGAGGTGATATCACATGAGCTTAAATTTGATAACAAATAAGTCAAGATATTATATAATAGACTAATTATAATTAAATAGTCTATACAAATAATAAATTAATACATATAATTATATCACAATTATATATCATTTTTGTAAAAAACAGGTAATCTCAATGAACATCTCGAAAAAAAGATAGTGGCAGCGAATAATAGCAAACTAAATGGTGGACGAAAATGAGCTAAATCATACCTCTTGATTTGACAGCCATATTACTTCTTACTGCCCAGAACAAAGTCTCAAATATGAGTTCCCATACACTTACAAGTAATTCTTACACAAATTAGTTTATAAAATAATGTGTAAAAATTTAATTAATGAATTATTCATCATATAAAATGAGTCCAGTGATTATAATCAACCAAAGTCATACACATCATTTAAAAAAAAAAATTTGTAACAATTCTTTGATCATCTTAATATTATTGTTTAAATATTATGGATATATTTCTCCTATATGTAATTTTAAAAATAATAAGTTGTTAACATATTATTAATGGCATGATAATAAAACTTTAAATAACAAATTTGATGATGTTGAGTCATCTTATAATATTATATTAATGACAACAGGTGGATTATTTTTTAAAAAAATTCTTTTGTCGAAAATAAAAACAAGAAATAAATGGTTGAAGTTCGTGGACAATTGTAATTATTTTTCCAATTTCTATGAATCTTACAACGAAAACATAACAAATAAATTCAGTATTTGGAAAATAAAACAAAACAAACAAACAACATAGACCATGCCCAAAATAATCATGCAACTATTCGAGGAGTCATAGCTGATCACACTGCGTTGGCAAGAATGACAAAGTCTCTTTCTGTAAATCATGAACCACCAACATATTCTGCTGCTGCACATTCCCAAAAATCGACATACCATCCGAACTTCCCATTGCCAAGCACACCACCCCACTGCTCGAGTCCACAATCATATAATTTTCAGCCGGCAAATCCAAACTCGCGCCATCAAAATGGAATATAAGCTTCGGAACCTGTATGCTATCAGTGTCAGAGGGCAAGACAAAACAAACATCCAAGCCAGTTGAGCCCGAATCATCGACCGGAAGCTTTGTTTGTGAAATAAACTCATTTTTCACCAACTCAAAAGCACTCCCCTCTAAGTAAGTAATGGTTGTCCCAGAATCAATAATCGTGCCTCCATTCCCAGCTGCATCGAGTGCGAAAGCTGACTCCTCTATACCTACCTTTGTGTCGCCAACAGTTATTCCTTTAAGTGAAAGATAATAAAAGGAGGGAAATGATGGATTTTTAATTAAAGGCGTGGTCTTGATAGTTCCTGATTTATTCTTTACACTTGCTAGTGACCCCATAAAAAGTGTACTAGTACTTTTATCTTCAATAGAAGTCAAGCAATACGAGAACTTGGGCTCGTCCAGCTGCGAAACCAGCGACAATGGTCCGCGTCCGAGTCCCACCAAGCCCGCACCCTGGCTGAACCCATCCCCTTCGCTATCTTCCCCGCAACCAAATCCGACATTTGAAACCGCAACTTTGTCGAATGTGAAAGTTTCGGTAGCCATCGCGCCTTGCGTGGACGATTCATCCCCATAAGTATACACATATTGGCATTCATCTCCCCCACATTTGGACATTGGTAAAGCGGTACAAAGTTTGCTAGAGCACGACAATTTTGAATAAGAGGTTGATTTTTTAGGATCAAATATGGGGGTGGACTGTATAAAACAACTTTTACAAGGCTTACACTGTGTCCAAATTAAATCACTGCCAGTATCCAATATCGCCGAATAAGATTCCGGTGGGGATCCGATTGCTAGCTCCATAAGAAACTCGCCGCTTCCAGCGTGTACCGGGGATCGAACCTTGGCATCTTCCAATGATGAAGCTGCCAAAGAGACTGAATTTAGCCTCTCCAACCTGTGCTTTCCACGCTTCATTGCACGTTGTAAACGCTCGAATTTGGTTAGGTTTTTACCCGAATCGACGTGTTTGAGGACGACCCGGAACCCGGTTCCGGTTTTTGCCGTGTGGTGACTCATAGCATGTCTAGAGGTTGAACATGTTGGTGAGACAAATAAAAGTAGTATTAGAGGTAGGGTTACAAGTATTAGTGAAGATAGAGAATATGATGAATCCATTAGTTGGGTACGAGAGATAGTGTATGTAAGTGGTGTGTATATATATAGAGAGTTTTAGTGTTAAGGTCTAGAATGGAGTGTGAAAGTATGCAACACACCTACCTAAAAAAAGGGAGAAAATGGAGGTAGACTATTTATTAATAGGACTAAGACTTGAAGAGTATAATGAAATAGTCTGTCATATGTGCGTCCAAAATGGGATTTGATATTTCTGTTGCAGGTTTTTATAATATTTCAGGGCAATGTACGTGTATTGCACATTTGTGCCGAAAAAGTAAAAATTACGCTCGAAATATCAGATCTCCTAAATATATTATATCTCCTAAATGTGTTGAGTAATGCTAGATGGACACAAATAGTTACAAAAAAAAAAAGGTTCGTACAAAATAATGTGTTGAATTATAAGGGTCTTTTACACTAATATACAACAATTAAAAAGTAATTACAAAAATAAAACATACAAAACATAATTACAGAAATAAAATATACACAATATACGTGCTAAAATCACGTGTCATTAACTCCTACAAGTCAGTTACCAAATTTCATCTTTTCAAATAACCGTCCCAAAATCATACAACTTTGAAATCGGAACACATATCAACGACGGAGAAGACGCAGAAATCTGTCGCGCCTATCAAATCGGAGAAGACGAATCACTTTGTCACGACGCAACTCTGAAATCGGAAATAGCATACAACATCAACAACTTCTTCCCGTTCAGTAACCGTAATCTTCTGGCGCGACACAACATTGAGATCGGAGAAGACGAAACTTTTCGTCGCGACGGCACGCTGAGATCACAAAATAGCATACAAAATCAACAGCAACTTCAAGTTCAGTAACCAAAAACAATTGAACTACAGTGATTGTTGGAGTTCAGTAACAAAATCGCAGCAACTTCGATAAAAATCTGAATACTGAGGTAAGTGATTCATATGCATATAGTTACCTCTGTTTTCTACGAATTCCTATATTGATAACCTTTCTTAAGTTTTTCACGTTTAAAATGGTTATTACAAATACTGTGTAGCATTATATGGTTACTGACTAATGCTGACTTGGTTACTGTGTAAAATTATATTGCTCACTTGGTTACTGTGTAAAATTATATAGTGACTAATGCTGACTTAATTGGTTACTAACCAATGCTGAATTGGTTACTGACTAATGCAAACTTAATTACTGCAGAGATTAATTGGTTACTATAATATTGGTTGCTGAAGCATATTACTGTATAATGTTGTCAAATTTGGAGAATCGGATTTTAGCGTTTTCGGAGCCTAATTTTATTGGGAACGGGGCAACGATCAAAAATCACAGCTTTGCTGATGAACTGCATGGTTTTTTGGTCAAATTCCATCATTTAGGCCTTCAAAACTGCATGTAAAAATTTGGTTTATTTTCTGATACTAAGATTATGTAGTTTGGTTACTGTCTAATATTGATTTGGTTGCTTTATAATGTTTATTCAGTTGTCAGACAATGGAGACTGACAGTAAACAATACAACAAATTTAATTATTTACAGGAATATATAATTGTTTAATATTAGTAACCATTAACCACATGGTTGGTAACATTTTTGATGGTGTACAGTAACCAAAATTGATGTTGATTAACAAAGTCAGTATACTGACTGTTTTGATAACAAAGTCAGTATACTAACTGTGTAACATTATACTGTCTAATGTTGACTTGGTTACTGACTAATGCTGACTTAGTTACTGCATAATATTACTAATTAATGCTGACTTGGTTACTGACTAATACTGATTTGGTTACTAAGTAATATTATATTAGTTACTGAATAATGCTGACTTGCTTACTGTGTAACACTATAATGGTTATTGACTAATTCTGAATTGGTTACTATATAAAATTATAATGCTGACTTGGTTACTGTGTAAAAATATTATTTAGTGACTCATGCTAACTTGGTTACTGACTAATGTAAACTTAATTACTGCAGTGATTAATTGGTTACTGTATTATTGGTTACTGAAGCATATTAATGTATACTTCTACTTATGTTTTTTATATTAATGGTTACTTGTTAGCCAAATTGGTTACATTCTTACAAAAGTATGCCTTTAGTTGGTAACAAACAAATTATACTGGTTGTTTTTTACTGTAAAATGCAATGAAAAATGTGTTTATATTCTGGTTACTAAATAGACATATCTTGGTTACTGTATAATATGTATTTAGATACTTTACGGTGTTTATTTGGTTACTCTATAATGTTATTGAATTTTATAATTGTTACTTTTATATTGGTGGTTACTTATTGACTACATTGGTTACCTTCATACAACTGTTAATCTGATTATATATATTGTTTGTTGTATACTATTTAATTGGTTAATTACAGAATAATATTTATTTGGTTGCAGTGATAATTTAACAATCTCTGTCAAGTTTGGAGTGTCGAATTTGGGCATTTTCGGAGCCTAATTTCATTGGAAACGAGTCAACGATCTAAAGTCACGAGCTTTGCTGGTGAACTGCAGGGCTTTTTGGTCAAATTTCATCATTTAGGCCTTCAAAATTGCATGTAAAAATGTGATTTATATTCTGGTTACTAAGATTATGTAATTTGGTTACTGTCTAATATTGATTTGGTTACTTTACAATATTTATTCAGTTGCTATACAATGAAAACTGACAGTAAACAATATAACAAATTTAATTATTTATAGGAATATATAATTGTATACTGTTAGTAACCATTAACCACATGGTTGGTAATATTTTTGATGATGTATAGTAACTAAAATTGATGTTGATTAATATTTTAATTTTTTATTCCATCATGAGTTATCAATATAAAGTAAACATATACATTGAACAATTGGTAACTGTTCTGAAATATTTTTATGTAAATTTGGTTACCCATATAAAATAAAATGGTTACCTCTATATTCATATTTAGTTACCAACTGGCATGGACAATTTCCAAATAAATTTTATAACTACGTAATTTAAAAGTATCCATCAACTAGATAAATGGGAACCCTCACATGTACATTAAGCACTTGATAATTATTTTGATATAAATTTTTAATTATTTGGTTACTAACAAAAACTAAATAATGTAACATAATAAAACAGTAACCACATAATTATATGATAGTAACCAGAACGGGTTTTAATGGTAACCAAAACAGAAACATCATGTAATGAAATCCAATTTAGACAATTCATGTATACTAAACAATTACATATTAACAAGAATAAAAAATAAAAGTATCTGAAATCCCACATTGAGGACACAATAATAATAGCCAAACCATAAGTAACAGTAACCAAAACATAATAAAGAAGTAACCAAATAGTTATATGAAAGTAACCAGAACATGTTTTAATGGTAACCAAAACAGAAACAACCTGTATGTCCAACCAAGTTTAGGCAACCCATGTCTCTCACATGTACATTTAACCATAACTTTTTCAATGAATTTTCTAGAAGAGCATAACTCTTGTAGAATATATTTGAAGGAATTTACAAAAATAATACATCAATGTATACTAAGAAAATACATGGTTTATTATGACTTGGGTTTATTATTTATAAAAATAAAACATCCACAAACTAATGATGCCTTAAACTTCTCCAACTGACTTGGGTTCAATTTCTTGATAATAATGCTGGAGACTTCCATGTCACACCAATATATAATTTTTTCAGTGAATTTTCTGTTGCATTCATCATAGTAAAGGTCTCATAACTGCAAATAAACAAAATCAAATTTACACAGTAATTAGTAACCAGATATAAACAATATTTATAACATAAATAGTTACGTAGTGACCAACAAATAAAAGTATACTAACCAAAACATAATATAACAATTACACAGTAGTCAAAACAGACTATAACAAATAACCAACATCACACATTGACTGCACAATAATAGTTATCATATTATGATATAACATTAACCATACCATAACAAAGCAGTAACCAAAAAATTATATTATATAATCTAATGGTGACCAAAATATAAATAACATGTAGTACATACCATTTTATGCAGTAAACAAATAGTTATATATAATATTAACCAAAATATAATTTAAAAGGTCATCAAAACAAAAGCATGTATACCAAAAATATACTAAAGAAGTAACCAAACAATTATATGATAGGTAACCAAACCATGTTTTAATGGTAACCAACACATAAACAACATGTATACCAAACCCAGTTTAGTCAACCAATGTATACTAAGCAAATACATTGGAACCAAAATAACATATAAAAGTAACCAAAATCCCAATTGAGAAAAAAAAATGGTATCCAAATCATAAGCCAACAAAAAAAAAATATATTAATGAAGTAACCAAACAGTTATATGTTAGTAACCAAAACATATATTAATGGTAACCAATACATAAACAACATATAAACCAAACACAGTTTAGTCAACCCATATATACTAAGCAAATACATGATAACCAGAACAACAAAAAACAGTAACCAAAATCCCAACTCAAGAAAACATAAATAGAATCCAAATCAGAAATTAATAATAACCAAAAACATACTAAAGAAGTAACCAAATATTTATATGATAATAACCAAAACATGTTTTAATGGCAACCAATACATAAACAACATGTACACCAAAACCAGTTTAGTCAACCATGTATACTAAGCAAATACATGGTAACCATAACAATATAAAAAAGTAACCAAAATACCAAATCAAGGTAACAAAAATGGTATCCGAATCACAAGCTAACAGTAACCAAAACATAATGTAGAAGTAACCAAACAGTTATATGATAGTAACAATAACAAAATTTAAATTAGCAAACCTTTAAAAAAAATTGGATTGAAAATATCTTCAGGCTATGAACTTGAGCTTCTGTCTTAACTATAGGAACATCAAAATCAGAATCCAACTCCACAAACCCAAATAAATTTTTTCAAGTCCTTAATAGAATTACCCTCTGTGATTCTTTTCCTCTTTCCATCCTTCTTCCTTGTATCAATCATTCTATACAAAACATAAAATCAACACAAATCCAAACAATCAATACCCCATTCTGTTAGAAACATAGCGTATATATATGATCATATTGACAATTAATTAGTAGAATGAAAATTAACAGAAATTAGAAGCATACCTTAGAGAGAGACCAGAATCCTTTCAGTTGTGAGAGAGTTGGAGAAAGAAAATCACGTATTAGCCTGAAAGTCACGTATTCAATTTTCTGTCAGAGTTGAGAGACTATGGTGTTGCGTCGGCGGTGTGACACCCCCAAATCCGGGTACTTCGATTTCATAGGATTTGGTGTTCACTGTACAAACATCATCTATTTATCTACCGATAAATAATATAAAACCATACAATAGATAGAAATCATAATAAAATCTCTTCCCTTAAGGGTTACATCAACTGAATCATAAATAAATCCCAGGTTACTCTAACCTTAAAATATCTGTGCGGAATTCTAAACAAATAAGTCTTAAACAACAACATAAGTCTTAAACATAAATACATCATCAATTAAAATAACAAGTCTTCATCACTTGCTAACTTTGCCCTTGCCCTTACTAGTGGAGGGTTCGTCGCTTTTTTCATTCTTAACTGCAATGTTATTATTAAGCAAGAGTGAGCACAAATGCCCACAAGTATAAAAAAATGAAACAACAGTATAATAACATGCGAATAATCAACGACATCTGAATAAAGCTCAACTTTTGAATCAAGAATAAATAACATGAATCAAAAGAATCTGAGGGTCATAAGACCTTGAACTATGTCCTAGGTTAACAAGAAATATACTTGAAACCTTTAACAGTCATAAGACTATGGACCTTCTTCTCGTACTTAGGGGGATCAACCCTTAGTACCATACTGTGCACAATATCTTAACTTTGCCCTTGCCCTTACTAGTGGAGGGTTCGTCGCTTCTTTCATTCTTAACTGCAATGTTATTATTAAGCAAGAGTGAGCACAAATGCCCACAAGTATAAAAAAATGAAACAACAGTATAATAACATGCGAATAATCAACGACATCTGAATAAAGCTCAACTTTTGAATCAAGAATAAATAACATGAATCAAAAGAATTCTGAGGGTCATAAGACCTTGAACTATGTCCTAGGTTAACAAGAAATATACTTGAAACCTTTAACAGTCATAAGACTATGGACCTTCTTCTCGTACTTAGGGGGATCAGCCCTTAGTACCATACTGTGCACAATATCTTAACGCTAAAGCGTAATTAATCCCCTATACAGGGTTGTTCATCTCAGTTTGACATTCGAGTCCGCACCAAAGGAAGTTTGGTTTGGATACTTCAATAAGGGTTATGAAATTTAGAACGTTCATCAACTAAGGACTAGTTGAATCAGTAAGGTTCACTAGTCTAAAAAGTTCGACAATAATGATATTCAATATGATTAATAATCTC
This sequence comes from Panax notoginseng, assembly GCA_016801055.1. Lineage (NCBI taxonomy): Eukaryota > Viridiplantae > Streptophyta > Magnoliopsida > Apiales > Araliaceae > Panax > Panax notoginseng. The sequence goes on from CM029018.1 coordinate 100,879,526, forward strand.
AAGAAATATACAATAGAATAATTATTGTATAACTGAATCATGCTTTGAAAGATAATCAATCTTTAATATAATACTCGAACTTGAATAATAGTTTAAATTTAGGAAATTTGCTCAATGTAAAAGATAGAGTTAAGAAACTTGCTCGACATAAAAGTAACGTTTAAGTTTAAATAAACTTGCTCAATAGAATGGAGTTAGGGATAGGATACTTGCCTCGTGCGTAGATTACTCTTTAACTAAGCACGTTCTTTGAATTAAATCCTACATACCATTCATATACACAATACCAGTTAATTATAAATTAACTAATCAATATAAACTCATTCTCGTTGTCTACTTTAATTATTGACTAAACTTAGTCAAATTATCACGTTGTCACATAATTTATACTTCATAAATTATCAAACTAATTATGTATTTAATAATTTAATTCACATATAATATTTTATTACATGTTAAACAACTATTTTATCATCTCATAATACCTCTAACATGATTACATGTTCATTACATCAATCCACTAACACTTGTTAGACTTTAACATTTTAAAAATATATTTATAACATTTTCTGGAGAGTGGCGCTGCAGCGCCACTAATGTACTAAGGAGTCGCGCTGCGGCGCGGTGGCGCTGTAGCCGGGCCCTTGGCGCTGCTGCGCTATGGCGCCGTGGCTTGGGTCTTGGCGCTGCGGCGCGGGACTTCAGTTCTGGAGTTGGCGCCGCGGCGCGAGACTCCAGAAACTGTTTTCCAGATCGCGAAGAACACAGAGTTCGGCGATTTACACATTTTATGATCACTAAACTCACTAATTTAACGTACCCACATGTTAATACTTCCATATAATCATTACCCAACATCTGTAAAGTAGTTTTAACCAATTAAAACACATAATCACATAGTTAAAACATGTGAATTCACTGACTTTGATGTTCTTGGTGGTTTTTGAATATAAAATATATAATTTAACACTACGGATTCATTATAACACCGAATCCGTTCGTTTAAGGCTTGATCTCTTCGTATTAACATGCTCAATAATATAAGGGTGTAAATTTTAGGGATAATATATAATCAATACATCAATTATCACATATATGGCCATATGGCCATATCACGTACTCTGTTTATTTTGAAATAACATATGTACGACATATTTTCACAATACTGATGTTATGGTTTGCAACAATATATAATTAAAATACGATTTGATATGCCATAACATAAACAAAACTCATAATCATTATTCCTAACCCAATTACAGACGTTAAACCAAACTTTGAAAGCCATTTTATAAAAACTAAATGACGTAAAATAAAAATTAGGTTTGAGAAGATTACCCAAGCGTAGAATGGATTTTAGTAAGAGATGAATTCCTTCTCAATCACTGGCTCACAATTCTCCTCAACAATTATCTGATTCTCTCTAACTAGTTTTATCAGACTTAGAGAAAAATAGAAAAGAAGAAGACGTCGATTGAAATAGAACTGACGCGCATACTAGTCAGTTAACCCAGTCATGGGTAACTGCTAGTAACCCCCCCTAAAGCCACGTTTGGCTAGCCTTAAAGGCTTAAACTCAATTAATTTAATAAACTCTTTTATTATATAGTTTGAAAATGTCACCCTCTTTATAAAATAAATCCCATATTTTATTTAATTTACTTTAAATAAAATATAATAATTACTCGTAAATTCACATAATCATATATTCAATTATCTCATTAATAAATAATGTCAATTTATTAATTCTCTAATTAATAATTAAATTAATTAAATAACATCATGCTTAATTAAATTATTTCATTTAATTCAATAAGCTCACATAATCACATACCTGAATAATAAAAAATTTCTACATTAATTTAATAAATGTAACACATAAAATTAAATTAATCTACCACAATTGCATCGATTAATTATTAAATCTAATAATTAAATCATCGAAAAATAAATATTTATTTAATTCAATAAATATTAAAATTAAATTACAGAATTCTCGTTCGTCACAGGCGGCGGCGGCGGAAGAGGACGACGACGACGACGACGAGTGGCTTCGAGAGGAGAGACGGGAGGAGAGAGAAGTAGTAAGGGATAAGAGAGAGAAATAGTAAGGGCGTAGATAGATAGAGAGACCGAAGGAAGATGAAAACTAATTTGTTATGTAATCTCATTAATATTAATCCCTTAATTTAAGGACTCTTAATTGTATTAGTATTGTAAATATATATGATGAAGTGTCATATTTTTGTAATTATTTTATGAATGTATGATTTTTGTAATTACTTTTAAAAATGTACTATAATATGTAATTGTTCCGAATTATAATGAAGAGTGATGCTACATACATAAACTATTTTACAAATATTTTATAAACTGTTGATGTGGCATACTCCACCTCAGCATATTGATCAATAAATTGCTTCAATATAGTTTTCGGCCCCACACTATATGCTAAGGTGGAGTATGCCACATCAACAGTTTGTAAAATATTTGTAGAATAGTATGTATCTCTAGCATTATTCTTATAATGAATAGATGTTTCACTATATATAGATGATAGATGATGTTGGGACAAGATATTTTAGGCCCAGTAGATTTAGTGAGTCATAGTCCACGTGGGTGGAGAAAGTCTCCCACGTAATAATCTAGTTTGGGCAATGAGAGAAGTTTAAGAAATTTAGGATTTCTAACTATATTTAATTTCTAACTTCTAAGTAAAGAGTCAGGATAGAATCCAACTCCCTTTCTATAAGGAGATTCAATTCTGTGCCATTAAGGTATTGTCGACGCGGGGTGAAATTTTCTTGTTGGTTTATTTTCTCTACCCTTTATGTTTTCTATGTTTTATTTGATCTTGTTTAAAGGGTGAGATTTTTGGTAAGACCGACATACAATGTCGATGATTTGAAAAGTTTGATTTTTATGATTGAGCCGAATTAGACAGAGCCGCCAATTGTTAGAACTTTAAAATGGATGTATGAACTCATCCGAAATTTGAAAGTTTTCGTAATATGACCCAATGTGTGACTCTATTTACTTAGTCTGGAACCCGAGATTCATGGAGTTCAGGGGCTTTCTTAAGCGAGGGGAAGGTGTTAGGCACCCCCGACTTCCGGGAAACACAATTATCGCTACTTTTTCATTCCCTATGCATTGTGTGTGTGTGTGTTTGAAATCTTTGGATTGAAAAGATGTTTTGTGTTTTATTTGAAACTAGTGATATGCCTCTTTTACACCTATATACAAAGGAGTTTGACTTATTGAAAAGTTCATTTTTAAAGTGAAGTTTTGAAAAGCTGTTTCCAAACCCTTTCGCTCGCATAGGAATTGAAGCCTTTGATACTTCCATCTTATTCTATATTCGACTTGATTATTTATGTTATTTTAGATGCGAAGCATGCATCTTTGCCAATATATATAAATATATATATAAGTGTCAGATTTCTTATGGGCATGAGAGTTATCGAAGTAAGCCCGTGCACCAAATGTATGATTTTCACTATTTTGAGGTCTTAAATCTGGATAACTGTTTTAAGGCCCCGCAATTATATATACAATGGGTTGCAAGTTGACTATACAACTTAAACAAGTTCATTATGGGAACCGAATCTAGATCATCCATTGATTAAATTGTCGACCATGTGGCTCCTAGGATCACATGACAATATTTGAAAGCTTGGAAGACATATTTAACACAATATATACATCCAACTTAAAATTTCAGTAAATAAGGAATTTATTGATTAAATCTTTGTACGCGAGTAAACAAGCTTCCTGTATCCTCTAGATATAGATCTAGGGTCGCGTGGTCGCTTAATATTTACAACACTAAAAAATAAACTAGATCTATCTGGATCTTAGCCATTCTAGCTCAACGGTTCAAGTTTTAAAATTTTTGAACCGGTTAAAAGCTTGATCTGGCTAGATCTGATATATATCTAGTTAATACACTTCAAATATTGACTATTTACACACAATAAACGGTTAAAAAGCTACATTTATACAATATTAACCAAGATCTATACACTACATCAAAAATGACCTCTAGTGAAGGACAAATCCTTCACAAGACATACTATATCACTCACAAGTGATTTATTGCGAAGAAATATTTTCTCCACACGATTGCTCGCATCAGACCTCTTCGCAATTGAGTATCCTTTGCTAAGTAGTAACTAAATATTTTTTGTGAAGGATATATTGTGAATAACTTTTTTATTTGTAAATTGTAGTTGGTAATGAAATATTGTTATTTAGTGAAAGATTTGTTTCCTTCACAAATAATATTTTAAGAAGGACTATTTGAAATTAGTGAATAACTTGATTCCTTCACAAATAATATATTACGAGGAACAAATTTATTTAACGAGAGAATATTTTCATTCACTAATTATAAATTCAGAATCTTTCTTCAAATTACTGAGAGAAGAATTCCTTCACAAATTATAAATTTGTAAATAAAAAATTAATTGCTAAATAATCAAAATTTATTGAAAATCATAATTGATTTTTAAATCATTGATTTTATATTTATTATTATTATTAATCTCTATAAGAAATATTAAATTTATTTTTCAAGTAAATATAAATATTGTCATACTTTTTTCAAACTAATTGATAAGCTAATGTATAAAGAGCTAATAAAATCAAAATTTCTCATATAAATAAATCATAATAATCGAGTCACAATAACTACAAAATTTGTTATTTTATCTTGGTCTCACAAGGACCATAGTACCTACAAAATTTATTAACTAACATAAAAAAATTGAAAGAATAACAATGAACTAGAAGGAATAAAGTGCGACATGTTAGATCCACTTTATCATCATTTTCTTCAAGAAAATCAAGGTTGGGCATGTAAATTTCATGCTGCAATAGAAACACCAAAATTCAATTTCAATAAGACGAGGAATAAGAAAAGATGAAACTGGTGAACTTAAATTAAAAAAAAGAAAATAAAATAAAAACCTCTTTTGACAACAGACAATGATCCTAAACTAGTACAGAGAACTCACCATGAAACTGGAGTTGGCTGCACAACTACTTTCTCTAGCAATAGTTACATAAAGTGAAAAATGTTAAATATAAAAAAAATAAGATAGTTAATCAGGTAGTAAAATTTAAGGGGAAGAAAACAAAAGGAATAGGTAATGAGGTAATTTCTCTAGATGCTACACCAAAATTATGTTGAGGCTAATAGGGTTATGCATGAAATGAAATAGTAAGATAAAGGAGAGAGGTTGATCCATACCACAAAAACATATGCTACATTTGTATGAATTTCTAGAGCACATAACAATATATAATCTTAGTTTAATGAATAATTCAATGAAAATAAATGCATGATAAGACGAAGCTCAAGAAAACATTAATTAATTACCTGATCAGGAGTTCTTTTAATTGGAGGTGGAGGAAACTGATCCTCACCAAGTCCAATGTCATTGTTATAACCAAATTTCCTTAGGACAGTCCATGTTGCCTCCAAACGACCTTTTTCTATGAATAGTGCATGGAGAAAGAGGAATCCCGTAAGAATAAGACCATGATCGTTGACACCTTCTGGCAGTTTTTCTTGCACAACCCTCTTGACATCCACTATTTCAGAAGGTTGTAATAGAGCATTGAAACACTTGACCTGTTTACAATCAATACTAAATATCTCAAAATCTCGCTTACAAAACAGCTTTGTAAAAATAGAACTCATCAGGAAGCACAGCAATAATAGACTTCAGAAAAATAAAGATCTGAGCATACAACATATGAAAACAAGAAATGAGATCTGAAAATCATTTAATTCCGCATCGCTTAGGGCACCGTCCCTGTCATGATCACGTATAATGAATATTCTTTTTAAAGCCCTAATGCATCGTGGCTTCAGAGTTTGTGCTTCCTGGTCAAATAGTGGAGCCGTGGGATGAAGCACTGCTTTCTGGGAATAGTAGAAAACCTCAGGGATCTACAAAAGTCAATCAAATGCTTATTCCCATTGAATCAAAAGTAATTCAACTGTACCTGAATATGGTTAAGTGCCGAAAATTCGATACACGTTTCAATTTCCCGAAACTGTTGCATTAAAGGTGACATCACCTACTCCAGACTAACTGAGTGCTGGTCATCCCTCAAATCCAGCTTACAACCCACCACTATAACCGGCACCTTTACCTGCTTAGACATATAAAGTCCACCTCAATATCAAAACATATCATAAAAAGACAAATGATAAGGCAAAAAAAATAACTTAATGAGGCTCTTTGTTCTGCATTTCAGGGACTAATTTTGTGCTTCCTGAAGCTTATAAATTATAATGAGAAAAAAGTTCTTTCTGAACGGAAAGAAAAACACATCAAAAGTGGACAAAGGTTAGTACAAGTAAAATGTCATGAGTGAGCCAAATAATTTACAAATGGAGTGAAAACTGAGGAAGAATATCACAATTATCGATGATGGATAGATCACATATTGACAAAAAAATAAATACCCCAAAGAGTTTTCATCCAAACCTAAAATAAAGTTATATACCTCACCAACTCAATCAAGGTAGTTGATAATGTTCAAAGGTCATACTAAACTACTATCATTTAGGCTAGGAACTGAAGCATTTAAAGACTTTAAAACACTTCGAGGTTGGATTTACCCACCTACCCCCCGCCGAATAAGTTGCACAAACATCATCCTACATTCCATCTAGCTTGTCTGTATTTCACAATTTTGTACTTTTTTCATGTTTGTTGTCCTTGTATCTAGTCTGGAAATAATACCACAGTAAAATTAACAATTTGCCATCTAACATCTGAAGCTGGATATGGAAGTATAAAGAAAATTATACCTAGAATCAGTTAATGATCTATCACAAATTGGGGCTTGGATGATAGATTATATAAACCATATGATTGTTTGGGATGCTTCACGTCACAAGTTCCTGACAGCATAAAAAATTATTAGCTGGCAGGCAATTACTCCATCTTTAAATTCTAAAGGCAATTTGTACTGAAGCTATACCTTTCAGAGTTGGGCCATCATAGGTGGTAGCTATTTGGATATTTCCTGCCTCCATATTCAAACCACTATTACAGGCTAAGAACTTCTTCTTGCCTCTGTAAAGAGGTTGAGCATAATGGCTTCTTCTTGGCCTTTTTCCATATGCCTTTTCATGGCAGCTAATTTGAGCCCTTCGATCTTTATCCTCATCAACACATATTGTTGATGAAATGTGGTGCGATGGTTCAGCGCCTGTCATACTTCTATTTTTACCATAAGCCTCAAGGCTTGACCACTTTATTTCATCAGAATATTCATCAAGGCATTTTGGGCATAAATCATAGTCTAGATTATCTATTTGAAAATTACAGATATCTCCTTGGGAACTACCATAATCTTTAAGACCAGACTCCATGCAACTTGAAGTGGAGCAGTTCCCCCAGCCAAAGTTATTTCGCATACTACCATAACCAGAAATGCAGTCTTTATCTTTTCTATCTGCAGAATAGTCGTAACTAGCAATTTTAAAGTTCTTTTCAAGCAGATCTTCATCAATAAAATCCTCAGCTTCCCTTAATATGGTCTTCATGAAAGGATTTGGTGTCAAACATTTAAAAGATACATGTTTTGAGCCACATTCTTGAAAATAATCATCAGAGTAGGGAATAAGGTCCCTATCTTTGTCAAAACACTCTCCAATTATTGGAAATAACTGCATTGAATCTCTTGCTGTAATATCAGGACCCATACACATGTCATGTTGAGTTATAAGCCTGTGCGAGGACCATATACTTGCTCTCTCATTTTGCCATGATTCAAAAATCTGGCTGCTATCATCAAAAATCTGGCTGCTATCATCAACGTCTCTCATCTAAACAAATGTTATCTAGAGATTTATAATTTGAAATAATAAAATAGGGATCCCGTCTTTGAAAGTTAAACAGTGATTTTGATCTTTAAAGTTTAAAGACTATATAGAGCAAAAAGAACGGCCAGATCACTGCTATGTCTCATCAGTGCAAGTACAGAAATTTTTTGCCACAGCCTGCCTATGCCAAACATTTCAGAAAAAGAGAAGTGAATTAGAACTTTGAACATGACATAATTTAATCTCACCTGCAGGAGCAGGCAGATGTTGAGGGGCTTGAGGCACATTTCTCACTGTAACTGAATCAATGAAGGATAAAAACTTAGAACTGAATACTACACAAATATTGCAGCAACCAAACAGAGTTATTGATATACAATGCTGTGCAACTTCAAACGAAATCCCAAATCAAGTCGATCTAAAGGAGCTGGTATTGGTTGAGGGACTCGAGGCACACTTTTTGGCTTTTTGCTATAGCTGAATCATCCCGAAGCAGAGGTGACACATTTAATTTCCCAGGATTCTTAGCTGCTTTTGCTCTAAGAGCATACCGCCTATTTTGGAACCAATTCCACAACTCTTCCGACAACAAATAATCTGCAGTATCAAAGAAGACCTCTTCTTTTTCATCAAAGCTCAGCATGTCTTATGATGGTTCCAATACCAAAATTCCACATTAAATGAAATCAGTCTATTTGATAAGTTTATGTTATAAGCAAATCAAATTTTATTAACAGCAAAACAGAATAGGTTTACAGATTCTTATACAAGCACTAAAAGCTATGAACCTGGGAACCCCTAATCCCTCCCTATAGTTGACATGTAAAATTATAAACAAGGGAACATTTATCAACTTTGGGCAGAACATTCATATGTTTGGACTGCGATAGTAATCTACTATAACAACCCTGTATATTGTATGTGGTTCTCCAGTTTAATGATTCCGCAATGATCCTATTTTATAAGGATTATTTCTGTATGTGATGTAGGACAATGAAGACAAAGTAAAATTCGCCTATCAATGCAAAGAATCAGACTTTTCTGCAGACGGAAAAACAGAAGAACTCTCGATATATAATCAGATTAATACTCAAAATAGTATGCTGAATACAAATGAACCTTGGCATTATTATATAGAGGCCAAGTGAAACACCACCTCTACTTCCCACTAACACACTAAATATAACTTCCCTCAACTTCCTATTCCTTCACTACTAAACATAATTAACCACTAAATACAATAAAATAAATAATAATAACACTATCAACAATATCAAAACTCATCCATGAATCCTGTCAGTATGCTTAAGGTACTGAAGAAGCAGAAGCATCAGTCAAACATTCCACCTAGCCTCTTCTCCCTCACCCATAATAACTGAAAATTAAATATATCAAGATATCCCATTGCTAGTTTCTTATTGATGTGACCTGATGTGTTTAATAAATGTTATCATTTTCAAGCATTAGTTTTTCTTTTGACAGTTTTAATAACTTGTCACTATTAGGAAACAACATAAACAATTATTGGTTCTATAGATTGAAGGGATAATTATCTAACATAAGAACTAAGTTGTCTGATTTTTGATGAAACTTTTCGTTAAATTAGAGAAGCATCATGCACCATATCTGCTCATTGTACAAAAAATCAAATGATGAATAACTTATATTTAGCAATGTGAATATGATCTGTGAATCATATCTTATAACTCAATTTCTTCTTTTACTTTTTAACTTAATATTTTAGTTTGATTATAATTCCAAACTTGGTGTGGTCAGTGTGGAATGGACAATTCTGAAAGGACTATACATCTCCGAACGACACAATATATATACCTAATACATGTGATGCAACAACTAAATAGTTTAAAGTGAAAACAATGACATGGACATAGGAGCGCATAAATATTAATTTGCAAGTATGCTATGAGAGTATTACCTGAAGTTTGGACATCTTTCTTATCTGGCTCGCTATCATCAACAACACTGTAAAGACACCACAAAGAGATAAATTAATACAGTTGCCATTTAAACATAAAAAACCAAATACCAAAATTTGAAAATAGAGACCTGGAAATTATATATGGATATTTAGTCAGAAAAGTTCAGAACTATTTAGAAAGCACCTATCTTACTTATTCATACTAAAAGAAAGTTGTTCTAAAATACCAGCAGCAAGAATAAAGTCAAGAAACCCCACTAATGAGTCATCTCAGGGAATCCTTACCATATGTTCCACTCGTTTTCAGTATGAACAACACATTCTACAGCTATTAATGCTTCTGCATCCATTTTTGCTTTACCAGCAGCGTCTCTGACGAGCTTTGTGAGCATGTACTCTTCCTGAAAAATAAAGAACATGCATTACAACATCTGATAAAAACTATCCTGAAATGGATATGTCAAATAAGATAGAAGCTGGAACAAGGCTACACCAAAGTCACATGTCGTCCCAGGCAGGCAACATTTGAACATTGAGGATTTGGCTTCATTTCCATCGTTGGGAAGTAGTCTTTCAGAGCATTATATCCCTGACATAAAAGCAATGAAGCAAAAAAAATGTCAAAAGCTTGTTTGAAGATCATATTCGCAAACTAAAATTTTGACTTTTAAAAAAGATCTCCAAAATGTTCTGACCAATTTAATTTAAGCAATTTTTAGTGAATACTCTAGATGAGAGAGAGATTTACCAAGTACGGAGAGACCTGTCCGAACTTCAACTAGTATTTAAGTGTGTTTTGGACCAGGAGTCCAGCAATAACCCCCTAGCTAGGAAACCAAAGCAAATAATGAGTGGCAGCAGAGTAAGAAGATGGTTTAAAATATTACTCTTTTTGTTCCTAAAAGATTGTCGTTTAAGGTTAATATACAGGAATATAATTAATACCTAGCAAAAATACTATACTACCCTTATTAATTGTCTCTACCAGTTATTCCCTTTCAAATATTTCTTATTCAATTCAACCAATTACTACTTGGATTATAGCATTGAATTGAATAAGAATCATTGGAAATGGAAGAAAACTTTAAATACGAAAAATCTTTAAATAAGGGTAAAATAAGTAAAAAATAGCTAATGTGTATCGATAAACTCAAAACTACAATCTTTTTTGAATAAAAATTACTTTTTAAAACGATAATCTTTTAAGAACGGAGGAAGTATATCTATTATTATCAATAAAAAGTTAAATTGATAGTTACATTCAACCTATAGAAGCAACAACCTGCTTCATTAAAGTCACACACTTCAAAAAAAATTAATGAGAAGAACAAAATAATTAAGTTCCTTTTGGAGAAATTATTACTACGCATAACATTGTAAGCTGAAGAATTTTTTCCGTAGAAACAGAACAAAACCTAGAAACCAGCCAAAGAGCTTGATGTAGAGGAATTAATACTTACCGTGGTAGTAGGTAATGATGCAGCACAGACCCCTTCACACTTAAGTGTACGTTCATCCACTCCAGACGCTACAACCCAAGAAAGAACAAGGGAGAGAGACAAAGAAAGAAAAGAAAGAAAGAAGGACGATTACAAAATTTTCATTCAGAATCTTAACTACCAATTTCAAGTGAAGAATTAGTTAGGGCTTTGCCCTCTTTTGCAATTTTTTTGGTGGAATTAAGAAATTGAGGGTAGATCACAATCACCTTTCTACAAATCGGCACTGAGATGGTAGATCGGCAGTGGCACAAAAAGGAGAGAGGACTTGTGAAACGAGGGATTTGGGCTCGACTGGATGTATTTTGTGCAAGTGATAAGGATTCATCTGTTCCAAAAATAAAACTTAGATAACATTTTTCTTAAAAACAACTCTTTTATAAGTAATATTGTAAGTTACAATTATTATAAATAAAGTTAATACTGTAAAAATTTAATGTATTTATATTATAATTTATATTCACCGCAATTAATTTTAAAAATTTATTTAGAACAAAATAACGACTGATTTTATCTCTCGAAAAAAAAACTCTAAATAATAATATATAGTAAATAATAATTCTTTCACTAATAGATTTTTTCCTTGCAAAATATCATCATAAATTAGCACCAAAAAACATTCTATCACCTCAATTTTGCGAGAAAAAAAATATAAATTGTGAAGGATGTTTCTTTCACTAATAACTATATTATCACTATATTTTTTTTCTTTCACTGTTCATTCGCTAAAAAACTCCTCATGTGAAGGAATAATTTTCTTCACAAAATTTCCTTCGCTACATCCCTAATTTCATGTAGTGATATACATATATATATATATATATATATATATATATATATATATATATATAGTAAAGCGAGAAAAAGACACATATCTGAATAGATATTACAGCCTTGCACGAGATGGACTATTGAACAGCTTTTGGTGCCTTTAAACTCGATTTCCACCGGTTAAACTTGATATGTTGTAGTATATATGTATAAAAGTGTTTATGTGACGCCCCCAAAATAGGTATACATCACCTATTCTGAGTCGTCAAATACATGGTACAAAATTCAAATACAACTTAATTATACAACAGTCGTGTAAAATACGACTAAACATATGATGTGAGTTTTAATACAAATATTGTCAGATAGACAATATACAAACTCAATGGGGTCCTCATTACATTTATTATCACACTATTTCACAGAATAGTAAGGACTACTAATGCACCATCTAGGACCATCACTCTGTTCCCCGACAAGTCTCAGCTACGTTCTCATTTCCTGAAGAGAACAGTGAAAGAAAGGGTGAGCACAACTAGCCCAGTAAGAAATATTATGACTAAGATAATGCAGAATAAACTATAATTAGTCTTCAACAGTGTTAAACTGATAAAATATAACAAACATCAAGTTTAACTGCAGCGGAACAAGCAATCCATTAGAAGAGTCAAATAGGGAATAAAATCTACTATCTTCTATGATTTAAAAAGTTTTTCATCACTTTTATCGTTGGGACTCATGTGACAACCCCAAAATAGGTCCATTCCACCCAACCCATTCTGAGTCGTCAAATACATGGTACAGAAAATAACTACAACTTTATTACAACAATTGTCGTGCAAAATACAACAACACATATGCTGTAAGTTTGGATACAAATATATACCAAATGTGACTCATGTTCCAACCGTGAACATCACCTCACAATAACACCTTACATAAAGGTATAGTCAAAAACTGTTTTAGAAATTAGAATATTTGGAAAGTGCTCAAGGAAACCTTCGTACATGGGAGGCCACGCGTCTAGGTTATGATAGATATCATATGGCCACAGAATTATTCTTGGTTTACCCAATAGACCCCAAAGAAAAACGAGAAGATTACTATCATATTCTTCCCAATGGTGAGTCTTCTCTTGACATATCATTATCTCTACTATCTCTAATTGAGAATTATACTTTAAACAAACACCAAGATTATATAGGTAGTGCTCGTATATATACTCAGTAAGTGGATGAGCACATCCCTGTCTTATGATGACACGAGGTTGTATATCGCTAGACATCTTGTATGATAGTGGCAAACCACCCTTCCAACGTTGGGTACACCTTACCCTATTGGATTCACCAAATATAACTACTAAATGAACTTTTCTATACTGCTTCGGGAGAACATCCACAGCTAGAGACCACCGTTCTATTTCCCCGTTACCCTCGCTCGACCCAGCTACACTCTTATTACCTGAAAGGAATTGTGAAGCAAAAGGGTGAGCGCAACTAGCTCAGTAAAGAATATCATGACTAAAGATAATTAAATTATCAATAGCCTTCATCAATAATAAATCAGAGATTTAGAACATATGGTAAATGATAAAAAATTTCAACCATAGTTGCAGCGGAACGAGCAATCCATTAGAAGAGTCAAATAGACTATAAAGTCTATTATCTTCTCCATGTTAAAAATCTATCAACAATATTTTATCCCTGTAACATCAATCAACAGTTCCTTTCCACAATCATATGAATAACTCATAATCATAATTGTGATTCTAAATTTTTCTTCGCACCCAGGACGAAGAATATTTTCATCACCTGTCTTTACCTGAAACATCAAAGATCACGGTTATACCAAATCACAGTTCCTGTTTATAATCATACTAACAAATCCATCTTTGCACTACGGGCCAAAGATATTCATCAACAAACCATCTTTGCACTACGGGCCAAAGATATTCAACAACAGTTCATCTTTGCACTACAGGCCAAAGATATTCATCAACAGTTCATCTTTGCACTACATGCCAAAGATATTCATCAACAATTCATATTTGCACTACAGGCCAAATATATTCATATCTCAAAGAAATATATAATCATTTCAGAATTTATATAAACAATAATTATAACCATGTTGATCAATTCACCTTTGCACTTAAGCTTAAGATATTCAATTATAAATTCAATGGTCATGATCATACCAGTCACAATTCAACTTTGCACTACAGGCCAAAGAGAACCCTAGTCATGATCATACCAATAATCTACCCATCTTTACACTCCAGTGAAAGAGAATTTCAACATCAGGGTTATAAAAATGTTATATATGATGATAAAAATAATATGATCAACATATAGTTTTAATCTCAAGAGTAATATTCGTAACTCATGAATAGTAACCCCGCACAAAAGATAGAAATTCTACAATAAAATTCATACCAATATTTCGGTATAATGATATTGAAAGAATAACATTACTTAAATTTATAAACAATTTATTTTAATTGTTTACACTTTACTAATTAATGCATTTAATCATCATAAAATGCCAACTCTTACAATTTCATCATCAATAACCAAAACCCTCATCAAAAATCTGCATATACCTCATATAGGATTCTCAAGCCATAAAATCCTATTTTCCAATTTTCTTTCTTCACAAAACATATTTAATTCATTTACTCATAACTAGACCATTTTTATGAAAAATACCAAATCAGTTCCAAAAATATTTCTTTTCTGGGATTTAGCATAATATAGTCCCATAGTGAACATATATTTTTCTCAGAATTTTTAAAAGTCATTTACTATTTTTCATATGGCCAAAATAGCCGAATATTTAGACATTTATCAAAAATTGTACTTTTGTCTAAAAATTCTGAAATTAACAGAGTATACTTCTATCATATACATGTACTCCCAATAAAAATTTCATCAATTTTAGAGTTAACCACAAGGAATTATAAGCGGTTACTTTTAAAATAGTCTTTTCCCGTAAAATTCATAACTCTTAATCTATACATCCAAAAATCACCATTTTTGGACACAATCAATAAAACTCATCAAAATATCATTTCAAATTTTTCCATAATTTTTGAAGATCAAAAAAATTACGAAACTGAAAATCATAACAACCCTTAAAATTCATTACTATCCCTTACTATCCCTTACAATCCCTTACCTCAAAAGAGCAGTACTTCTGACTGGATATCGGATATGATGCTGAACGAAACTTGCACTGATGAATAGTAACTCACCAAGTATCTAAAAACTCACAAAATATGCTTCATAATATAGAGAGAGAAAGAGAGAAAGCTTATGTTTCTGGTGTGATTTTCAATTCTAACTTAGCCCTCTATTTATAGGAAAATTTTGGTAGGTTTGACCTGCAACCTGATGGCTTTACCTGCTACTATTCCCACCCACCACATTTGAAATATAATTCAGCACATTTCTTCACCAACCACAAGTGGGGCCCACCAATTCTAGAATTTTCCATCAAAATGATAAACTCCAAAAATTCAACAATTTCTGAACCAGTCATCTCGTAAAATTCATAATAAATCATACGTTCATTTTTAACGGTTCAAAATTTGTGGGCATATACTCAACTTATATATGTATAACATATCCAAAAATTACCACGATCCAACGGTCGGATTAAAAATTATAACCCCCGCAAAATATCTCAAAAACCATGATTTTTAATACCTTCATTCCGACAAAAATACGGATAAAAACCTCAACATTAACTCCTTCATTTTTTAACCACAAAAATATATCCCTCATTTATATCCACATAAAATAAATATTTTCTTATCATATGAATCAATAATTAATTATTCACAAATAATATTACAGAATCACATTTATGACAACCAGGCCGTTCCCAGGAAAGAGGGGGCTTTCCAATAAGGATTTCTCCTTACTAGCGCGCAATTAGATGACCAAACCTCTCCTTAGACAGAACTTTCTAGACATTGCCAATAATGCTATCTAATAATATTATTCAAATAATATGAATTATTGATCTGATAATAGAAAATACTGTGCAGCAACAATTATTGAAACAACAATAATATAAAATATCAACGCAGCAATTATTGAATCAATAAAATAAAATATTGAACAGTAATTACTGTAACAATTATTGAGTAGTGCCTTCTTACGTAAGAATCAATAATTTCAAAAATACTATGCAATACCGTGTGCTACTGTGCAATAACGCGTATTACTGTATTTTAACCACCGGGTATTCCAACAGTGTTAACGGTAACAACTACGCCGTTATTTGTAAAAACTCAAATTTGTCGTTTTCTTCACCCGACAGTTATTCTGTTATGGGGCCCACAAATAGCTGCGCCGTCGTACGAATATTCCCCGACAGAAAGAATATTCCACGACCAAACGAATATTCCCCGACAACAATGATTATTTTATAACCACTTGCTTATTTTGAAAAAAAATCATATTTCACTCATAACTTTAAATTTTTATCAATTTAACCATTTACTGAAATAGAAAAATTGAATACTTTTATTTCATAAAATTCGGGGTCTTACAATCTCCCCTCCTTATGAAATTTCGTCCCCGAAATTTACGTACCTGGTATTTCAAAGAGTTGAGAATACCTTGCTTTCATTTCAGATTCCATCTTCCTTATCATCATGATTTCTCCATTGCTCATCTCCTGTATTTCAGATATCATTCTAGAATACAGCTTCAAAACAAGGGTTAATTTAACAAATTAACATATCACATAATATCTCGATATTATGACTGACCAACAAATAAGCTTAGTAGGACACACTAGCGAAGGATTTACTCATCTCTCCCCCTCCTAGTTATATTCCCCGATCTCCGCCAGAGATCATATCCCTAAGCTCTGATACCACCTGTGACAACCCCAAAATAGGTCCATTCCACCCAACCCATTCTGAGTCGTCAAATACATGGTACAGAAAATAACTACAACTTTATTACAACAATTGTCGTGCAAAATACAACAACACATATGCTGTGAGTTTGGATACAAATATATACCAAATGTGACTCATGTTCCAACCGTGGACATCACCTCACAATAACACCTTACATAAAGGTATAGTCAAAAACTGTTTTAGAAATTAGAATCTTTGGAAAGTGCTCAAGGAAACCTTCGTACATGGGAGGCCACGCGTCTAGGTTATGATAGATATCATATGGCCACAGAATTATCCTTGGTTTACCCAATAGACCCCAAAGAAAAACGAGAAGATTACTATCATATTCTTCCCAATGGTGAGTCTTCTCTTGACTTATCATTATCTCTACTGTCTCTAATTGAGAATTATACTTCAAACAAACACCAAGATTATATAGGTAGTGCTCGTATATATACTCAGCAAGTGGATGAGCACATCCCTGTCTTATGATGACACGAGGTTGTATATCGCTAGACATCTTGTATGATAGTGGCAAACCACCCTTCCAACGTTGGGCACACCTTACCCTATTGGATTCACCAAATATAACTACTAAATGAACTTTTCTATACTGCTTCGGGAGAACATCCACAGCTAGAGACCACCGTTCTATTTCCCCGTTACCCTCGCTCGACCCAGCTACACTCTTATTACCTGAAAGGAATTGTGAAGCAAAAGGGTGAGCACAACTAGCTCAGTAAAGAATATCATGACTAAAGATAATTAAATTATCAATAGCCTTCATCAATAATAAATCAGAGATTTAGAACATATGGTAAATGATAAAAATTTCAACCATAGTTGCAGCGGAACGAGCAATCCATTAGAAGAGTCAAATAGACTATAAAGTCTATTATCTTCTCCATGTTAAAAATCCATCAACAATATTTTATCCCTGTAACATCAATCAACAGTTCCTTTCCACAATCATATGAATAACTCATAATCATAATTGTGATTCTAAATTTTTCTTCGCACCCAGGACGAAGAATATTTTCATCACCTGTCTTTACCTGAAACATCAAAGATCATGGTTATACCAAATCACAGTTCCTGTTTATAATCATACTAACAAATCTATCTTTGCACTACGGGCCAAAGATATTCATCAACAAACCATCTTTGCACTACGGGCCAAAGATATTCAACAACAGTTCATCTTTGCACTACAGGCCAAAGATATTCATCAACATTCATCTTTGCACTACATGCCAAAGATATTCATCAACAATTCATATTTGCACTACAGGCCAAATATATTCATATCTCAAAGAAATATATAATCATTTCAGAATTTATATAAACAATAATTATAACCATGTTGATCAATTCACCTTTGCACTTAAGCTTAAGATATTCAATTATAAATTCAATGGTCATGATCATACCAGTCACAATTCAACTTTGCACTACAGGCCAAAGAGAACCCTAGTCATGATCATACCAATAATCTACCCATCTTTACACACCCAGTGAAAGAGAATTTCAACATCAGGGTTATAAAAATGTTATATATGATGATAAAAATAATATGATCAACATATAGTTTTAATCTCAAGAGTAATATTCGTAACTCATGAATAGTAACCCCGACACAAAAGATAGAAATTCTACAATAAAATTCATACCAATATTTCGGTATAATGATATTGAAAGAATAACATTACTTAAATTTATAAACAATTTATTTTAATTGTTTACACTTTACTAATTAATGCATTTAATCATCATAAAATGCCAACTCTTACAATTTCATCATCAATAACCAAAACCCTCATCAAAAATCTGCATATACCTCATATAGGATTCTCAAGCCATAAAATCCTATTTTCCAATTTTCTTTCTTCACAAAACATATTTAATTCATTTACTCATAACTAGACCATTTTTATGAAAAATACCAAATCAGTTCCAAAAATATTTCTTTTCTGGGATTTAGCATAATATAGTCCCATAGTGAACATATATTTTTCTCAGAATTTTTAAAAGTCATTTACTATTTTTCATATGGCCAAAATAGCCGAATATTTAGACATTTATCAAAAATTGTACTTTTGTCTAAAAATTCTGAAATTAACAGAGTATACTCCTATCATATACATGTATTCCCAATAAAAATTTCATCAATTTTGGAGTTAACCACAAGGAATTATAAGCGGTTACTTTTAAAATAGTCTTTTCTCATAAAATTCATAACTCTCAATCTATACATCCAAAAATCACCATTTTTGGACACAATCAAGAAAACTCATCAAAATATCATTTCAAATTTTTCCAGAATTTTTGAAGATCAGAAAAATTACGAAACTGAAAATCATAACAACCCTTAAAATTCTTACTATCCCTTACTATCCCTTACAATCCCTTACCTCAAAAGAGCAGTACTTCTGACTGGATATCGGATATGATGCTGAAGGAAACTTGCACTGATGAATAGCAACTCACCAAGTATCTAAAAACTCACAAAATATGCTTCATAATATAGAGAGAGAAAGAGAGAAAGCTTATGTTTCTGGTGTGATTTTCAATTCTAACTTAGCCCTCTATTTATAGGAAAATTTTGGTAGGTTTGACCTGCAACCTGATGGCTTTACCTGCTACTATTCCCACCCACCACATTTGAAATATAATTCAGCACATTTCTTCACCAACCACAAGTGGGGCCCACCAATTCTAGAATTTTCCACCAAAATGATAAACTCCAAAAATTCAACAATTTCTGAACCAGTCATCTCGTAAAATTCATAATAAATTATACGTTCATTTTTAACGGTTCAAAATTTTGGGGCATATACTCAACTTATATATGTATAACATATCCAAAAATTACCACGATCCAACGGTCGGATTAAAAATTATAACCCCCGCAAAATATCTCAAAAACCCTGATTTTTAATACCTTCATTCCGACAAAAATACGGATAAAAACCTCAACATTAACTCCTTCATTTTTTAACCACAAAAATATATCCCTCATTTATATCCACATAAAATAAATATTTCCTTATCATATGAATCAATAATTAATTATTCACAATAATATTACAGAATCACATTTATGACAACCAGGCCGTTCCCAGGAAAGAGGGGGCTTTCCAATAAGGATTTCTCCTTACTAGCGGCGCAATTAGATGACCAAACCTCTCCTTAGACAGAACTTTCTAGACATTGCCAATAATGCTATCTAATAATATTATTCAAATAATATGAATTATTGATCTGATAATAGAAAATACTGTGCAGCAACAATTATTGAAACAACAATAATATAAAATTATCAACGCAGCAATTATTGAATCAATAAAATAAAATATTGAACAGTAATTACTGTAACAATTATTGAGTAGTGCCTTCTTACGTAAGAATCAATAATTTCAAAAATACTATGCAATACCGTGTGCTACTGTGCAATAACGCGTATTACTGTATTTTAACCACCGGGTATTCCAACAGTGTTAACGGTAACAACTACGCCGTTATTTGTAAAAACTCAAATTTGTCGTTTTCTTCACCCGACAGTTATTCTGTTATGGGGCCCACAAATAGCTGTGCCGTCGTACGAATATTCCCCGACAGAAAGAATATTCCACGACCAAACGAATATTCCCCGACAACAATGATTATTTTATAACCACTTGCTTATTTTGAAAAAAAATCATATTTCACTCATAACTTTAATTTTTATCAATTTAACCATTTACTGAATAGAAAATTGAATACTTTTATTTCATAAAATTCGGGGTCTTACAACTCAGCTTA